>JASKGM010011360.1:0-37001 GCA_034509205.1 Ceratonia siliqua
GTTCATTGGTATTTCCTTTAAGTAACATTCTTGTAGTGTTTCCTCCGTCTCCCTGTGGATCGACACCCCATACTATACTGCGATAACCGCGTAGTGTTTTTAGGCGTAATCAACAACTCATGCATATGGATTTATTTGGTCTTACTAGAACACAAAGTTTTAGAGGAAAAAAGTATGGATTAGTCATTGTGGATGACTTTTCTAGATTTACATGGTATACTTTCTTACTCATAAGGATGAAAGTTTTAATGTTTTTAAAAAATTCAGCAAATGTGTTCAAAATGAAAAAGGTTATTTGATCTCTTCCATTAGGAGTGACCATGGAAAACAATTTGAAAACAAAGATTTCAAAATCTTTTGTGAAACAAATGATATTGATCACAATTTTCTTCTCCAAGAACTCCCCAACAAAATGGAGTTGTGTAAAGGAAAAATAGTACACTTTTAGATATGGCAATAACTATGTTACATGAAAATGATTTACCTCAATATTTTTGGGCTGAGGCCATAAATACCACTTGCTATATTCTAAATAGGTGCTTGATTAGACTTGTTTTGAAAAAGACACCTTATGAATTATGGAAAGAAAGAAAACCCAACATAAGTTATTTTCATTCAATTAGATGTAAGTGCTTTATTCTTAAAAACAAAGAAAACCTTGGAAAAATTGATTCTAAAACAAAGTATTTTTCTTAATTATTCTCTATCTATTAAAGCTTATAGAGTTCATAATAAAAGAACTTTAACTGTTGAAGAAAATATGCATGTTATTTTTTATGAAACTAATCAGCCTATTGTGAGAAAAGAAGATGATGAGTTGACAAGTTTAAAGGATCCTAATCATTCGACAAATGATTAGCCAAACTCAAAGAACGATCAAGTTGAATAAGCAATTCCATAAATAACAAACATTGAAGCTGAAACAAGTGAACAGCCAAAATAATTTAAAAACGATACGTCCAAAAGTAATTTGCCAAGAGAATGGAGGCACTCTACAACATATTTAATGGAATACATTATAGGAGATCTGACTCAAGAGGTAAAAACAAGATCATCATACAAGATCATGAACAATATGGCATTCATGTCTCAAATTGAGCCTAAGAATGTAAATGAAGCTCTAAGTGATGATTCTTGGATCAAAGCAATGCAATAGGAGCTAAACCAATTTGAAATAAATCAAGTTTGGACTCTTGTACCTCAACCTAATGATAAATCTATGATAGGTACAAAATGGGTGTTTAGAAACAAGCTTGATGAAGGTGGAAATGTTGAGAGAAATAAGGCAAGCTTAGTTGCCCAAGGTTTCAATCAACAAGTCGGTATTGATTTTGATAAAACTTTTGCTTCAATTGCTAGATTGGAATCTAATAGAATGTTACTTGCACATCTTAAAAAGGTTTTTAAACTTTATCAAATGGATGTGAAAAATACTTTTCTCAATGGTTTTATAAATGAAGAAGTTTATGTGAAACAACCACTCGGTTATTGAAAATTTAGAAAAAACAAACCATGTTTTTAAACTCGTTATGGCATTATATGGTTTGAAACAAGCCCCTAGAGCGTAATATGAGAGATTAAGCAAATTCTTAATTGAAAATAAATTTTAAAGAGGCAAAATTGATTCTACTTTGTTTACTAGAACCACCAAGTATGATATTTTAATTGTACAAGTATAAGTAGATGATATTGTATTTGGATCTACTAATGAAAAATTGTCAAGTATTTTTCTAACTTGATGAAGAGTGAGATGAGTATGATGAGGGAGATGACTTTCTTTCTTGGATTGCAAGTCAAGCAAACTAAAGATGGTTTCTTCATCAATCAAGCTAAGTACATCAAAGAACTACTTAAGAAATTTGGCATGGAAAAAGCTAAAGCAATAGGCACTCCATGAGCACCTCCACAAAGCTTGATAAGGATGAACATGGTAAGTTAGTATGTGAAAATTGTTATAGGATCTTTACTTTTTCTTACTACAAGTAGACCAAATATTAAGTTTAGTGTGTGCTTTTGTGTTACATTTCAAGTAAATCCTAAAGAATCTCTTCTCATTGCCGTGAAGAGAATTTTAGATATATAATTGGAACTCAAAATATTGGTTTATGGTATCCGAAGGCAAATAATTTTGATCTTTGTGGCTACTAAGATGCAAATTTTGGACGATGTAAAATTGATAGAAAAAGAATTAGTGGTATATGACAATTTTTAGGATATTTTTTAGTCTCTTGGTACAGCAAGAAACAAATTTCAGTAGCCTTATCAGCGGCTGAAGCTGAATATGTTTCTACATGTAGTTGTTGTGCTTAAATTCTTTGGATTATGATGCAACTACAAGACTGTGGTGTAAAATATGATAATGTTCCTATTAAATGTGATAATACAGTACTATAAATCTTTAAAAAATCCCATTCAACATTCAAGAACAAAACATATAGAAATCAAACATCATTTATTAGAGATCATATTCAAAAAAGGGATACTGTACTTTTTTATTAGAAAAAATGATTGGCTTGCTGATACTTTTACAAAGCCCCTAAGTGAAGAGAAATTTTGTTTTATTAGAAGATAAATTGGTACAACTAATCATATATGAATGATTTTTGAAGAACTTTTTTTCTTGATATTTTACACTTCAAAAATCTTACCTTGAACATCCATTTTATATTTATTTCTAAGAAACAAGATAAGTTATCAGTTTACTCGTGTATATGAAAATTTGTTTAAAAATGCTTTCAGACTTATTATAATATTTTTGAATATCAATTTGCTCAAAAAGTCATACTTGATCATTTGATCACTCTCTCTCTTAAATTATTGACAATCCTTCATTTCATGGTATCATTTGTTTATTATGTCTTGTTGTACACATTTCCTTTCATTTTTTATTTTTCTGCATTCCATTTTTGCATCTCTTCTTCATCCCATCTATTTGTCAAAAGTGGACCAAAGCTATGTTTTTTTTATTAGCCATTCACCAACACTGCTTGTCTACATCCCTCTTTAATTTTTTTTGTCCAAGAATTTTTAAGTAACTATACAGGGTCTATATTCACAAAAAGCTCACATTAAGGGGGAGCTTAAGCCACGCAAAAGTCCTTACTCAAGGGGAGCATTCACTCATAACAACAGAGGAGTTATCTCTAAACTCAGAATTTAACTTAACTTGTCTATCTTTCTAAAGCTGAATTTTGATTGTTATCTTTTAATGATGTCAAAAGGGGGAGAAATAGATATAAAATTTTTTTGTTGAATATTGTGCATCTCATGCTAGATGTTTTGGAGACAAAATATATATGCAAGTTTCTCTCATCTTGTACTTGAACTTTATTTGAAAATATTAAAGAAAAAGTTATTAAAAGTTTGATGAGTATTTGTTTTGCAAATATGAGTTTGTCATTGGTGTGTTCCCAATTAGAATTTCAAACCTTAGTAACAAAGCCTCAATTTGATTAGTTTCCAAATGGGAAACACAACTAATACAAATATCTCCTTGCAGTATAGTGGTAAGTATTTTTTGTTTTTATAAGCAAGGGTTGTTTTCCCGCAAAGGATTGGGTTTAGCAAATTAATTGCTAAATAAATTACTAAATCAATTTTTGAAATGTAAAATAGGGTTTCTAGTGAGAACAATGTAATCAAAATAGAGATGAAAATAAATAAAAACAACAAGATAAAAGAAAACAACAAATAACAAGAAAATTAGAATAAGGTGACGAATATGGTTGAGGATTCACACTTCCCCATTGGACAATGGCAAATGATCATAGACAATCACTCATTATGATTATAAGCATGACAATTTTTTTAACTCTCTATCCTAACTATTAACCGTAGATAACAACAAGCTCTATTATCCCAATCTTTCCTTAGCTATTCCATAAATAGAAGAATGCTCCCTACTTACTCTCTATCAAATGAACAACCTAGAAAACACTTCCTAGATTTAATCCAATGAAAACATTAAGGTAAGAAAATTAAGTTTATCCAGGAAATAATCTCAAACGCTTGGACTATTTAACCTATGTTATGCTCTTCATCATAGTTCTCAAGGATTTGGATATCCCTAATCACTACAAATTTCTACTTGTGAATAAAAGAATCAAACTATTACATATTCAATCTTTTATCCTAACATTAGATGATTATCTAGTTCATTTAGTTGGCCATCCAAATAAAACCAAGCAACAATCAAAAACAAATCAAGTAGAAGATCATAAACAACCATTCAAGAGAAGTTGAATACATCATCAATGAATATAATCACAAAATCATGTCCAAGGCATTGAGTTCACCTTCACCCAAGGGGATTTAGCATTTTAACATCAAAAAATTACTCAATACAATAATACAATCCATAAATACAAGAAGAATAAAGAAAAGGTGAAGAGGGAACTCTTTGAAGACTTCCAAATGGTTGAATCTTCTCTGAATTCACTCTCTTCAGCCTTCCTCTTGCTCTCCACCTCTCTTCTAAGCTCTCTCTCAAGTTCTTAAGTGCTAGAATGTAGGAAATGAAGCGGGAGATGTGTTTTTAAGTGAATTAGCACGTGTGGGGGCTGCACCCTTAGCTTCGAAGCTTGCAGCGCTCGGTCCTAAAATTCAATTTCTATATATCAGCGCTGGGCATCGCGACCTTGGCTAGTGGGAGCCATGGTGCCCATTTTTTCAACATCAAGAGCTGTTGTGCTAGATGGCCAACACTGCTGCAATGAGCCCTTGGGTAGATTCTTCATCTTTTGAGCACCGCAATGCTGTCTTAGATTACGGAGGTGCGGGAGATTCTCAGGTCTGGAACAATTTTTCTTTAAATTTGAGCATTGCAGTGCCCAAGAATGGGTGCTGGGGCACTGAAACTTCTGACTTTTACCTAAAAATTAGCATTTTTAGTTCTTTTTCACTTTCTTCCACATTGCTCCAAAGCATGTCTAACTTGACTCACTTCTTCTCATAAAATGAAGCTAAGAAGGAACAAATCAATTAAATACAAGAGAATTGATGTTAAAAATATAACAAAATATGCATTTATCAGTCATAATAAAAAAGGGGGAGACTGTCAGTCCCAAGGTTTGATTAAGAAATATTTGAAGTTTTGATGACAACAAACTATTTTTGAACATTATTTTTAATTCTATAAATTCCTATAAGATTTATATGTAAATTCAAATAAAACTAAAGTAAATAAATTACCGCACATTATTGGTGAAAAAAAAAGGTTGTGAAAGAAAAGAAAAAGGAATGAATATACAAGAACAATATGCTTTACATGGATTTGGGGTAAAAGTTCCAGCGCCACTTGAGTTCTTCATCAAAACTCTTTTATTCTCTTGGGTATTTAGCTTGTCATTTTCATATTTTTTCCTTCCCTTACCTTGGCCCAATTACAACCTTGAATAAAGTCCTCTTAATTTTTGTGTGCATGTGTTTGAGTAGTAGAGAAGTAAAATATAAGCAAGCTTATGGTAGTCCATTTTTTCTCATGGGTTTAATTAAGTGAAATACCTACCTTTCAAACACTTGAGGGATTGAGAGTGTATCTTGTGAGGATCTATCATTCTTGACTCATGCTTTTCAATTGAAGCTACCTTGTTCGTTAATTTGAGATGTGCAAAAATGTTACCATGAATATTTTGACCTCTTGAATCCTTGGCTGCTCTTCTTACTTATGGATTTTTTCATTCTTGAATATCATTGGAAAGTAATTCTTTTAGAGTCTTCAGCTTTTGAGTGTGTTTGTTTTTCCTTATTTCCTAGTGCTGAATTTCTACTTCGCCCGAGATGTACAAAAGCTAAGTGTGGGGGAATTTGATAAACACAACTTTTATACATTAGTTAACCCTCATATTTAATCTTTCAAACCTCTTATGTGCTTAGTTGATTAGGCTTGGCCACATTTTATAAGTTTGGGTTCCAATTGAACTTAATTGTATTTTTCAGCATTATTGGTAGTTTTACACTATTTTTGTATTTTGGGAATAAATATCGTTCTAGACATCTGATAATCATGAATTTTACCTTGTAGGAAATATGAGTAAAATCAATACAACTTTGATGCAGAGCTCCAAGGATAAGTTGGATGTCTAGAGGGCCATATTAAAACCTAGAAGTTAGAATAGAGATGATGTCGTTGGACCCTGGACAGTATGCAGAGATTGGACCATAAATTTGGCTGCAGGTGTCATATGGAGCTAACACCAGTGCCATTATATAGTTGAGACATAAAAACTAAATTTTTGTGAAGATTACTTATCCGAAAGATGGCGTGCAGATGGTGTTTTTGGCCCTCAAATCAGCTGATGAGTCTAGAGAGCTGTTAAGAGTAATGTAGGCCTAACTCTCTCATCATGAGCTTGATTAAGGTAAACTAGGTGTCCAATTAAAGCTAATAGAAAGGGGACTAATTATAAACTATGGGAAGACTTGGATTATATATTTTAAAGACACTAATAAGGCAGGATAGCGGCAAAAGGGAGCAGATGGAGTAGTTGCCTTTCATTCTTTTACTTAGTTTTTCTCTCTATGTTTTCTTTGCTTTTTTGCAATTTTTCTCTCTTGTTCATGGAGGGCTAGAACTTTTAATCAATCCTAGGGATTGACATCTTAATGCTTAATCATGATTATGTTATGATTGTTTCTACATTCAAATATTAATCGAATTTCTTTCTCTCCTCCTTGTTTAATTCTGATTAAGTTGCTTAATTTGATTAGGATGTTCATATGTTGGGTGCTTAATTACCATATGTTAAAGAAGGATTTTAGAGATTAAACAAGACATCAAAGGTGCTTGACAGATTTTTTTAGGTTGAATTCTGGTTTTTAGATTAATTCAGGTTTAGATGGATGCTTAGTTTGTCTAACCTTCATTGGTCGAATTCTAGAAGGTTATCCAATAGAGGTTACATAGATCATCTTGAGGCTTATTAATGTGGTTTAAGACCAAGAATTCATTTAACAATTGAAGGAATCCATAGTGATCAAGGATAGATTAAAAATAAAAATTGGTAAATTTCCTAAGATTGGTTGTTTTCCTAATTTAGTTAACCGTTTTAATTCTTTCGAATAATTAGGTTTGCAAAAACCTTCCCCCCCCCCATTTGATAATCTCTTTATTTGATTGAATAATTAGAGTGATCCAAGGGCTAAACCCGATGTTGCCTTATACTACAAGTAGTTTTGCTGAATTAGTTATAAATTGATAGTCTCGGCAGCTATCAAATTTTGGCACCATTGCTAGGGACCTATTTTAATTTTGTTTTATCTTATTAGGAGTATAATTGACTACTAATCCCTTACTAACCCCTTTATTGCTATGTTTTGGTGATTTCCATGCAAAAACAAGTGATTTTAGGTTAAGTTGCAAAATATTGTATGGATAAGTGTGCTTAGAATGACCTGAAACTTGGTCAGTTGAAGGAAAATGGTTTAACAATCAATAGCCACTACTTTAAGTGAGGTCACCCTTGATTTTTCCAAATTCCATCATTTAGACCACTATTTCAATTTTTTTAGAATTTTTCATTTATTTTGCATTTCTGAATTTCAATTTTTGTGTAATTTTCATCCTGTGGTACAATTCTAGTATTGTGTAGTCTATCTTATGTGCTTTGTGTGTTGCATGACTAGGTCTTTCACCAGTCATTTACTTGATATTGATCCTAACATTAGGGAACTTTGTATACACTTAATAGAGCTCATAGGTTTAGTGAAGGAATTGCATCTGAATTTGAAGTTGATATTGAAATTGAAACTAAACCTGAGACCTTAAGTGATATTGCAACTATGGGGGATAACATGCCTGATAAAACCCTTAAGGAACTGGCTGCACTTGATGTTAGTAATCAGCCTCTAGGGATTCAATATCCTAACCTTGATGCTGACTTTGAACTTAAATCTTGATTAATACACTTGTTGCCAAAGTTTCATGGTCTTGTAAGTGAGGACCTTTATAAGCATTTAAAGGAGTTCCATATGGTCTGTTTAACCATGAAGCCACAAAGGATACCTAAAGAGAACATCAAGCTGAGAATATTTCCTTTCTCCCTTGTGGATGTAGCCAAGCATTGCCTATATTCCCTTTCTCATGGGTCGGTGTTGTGTTAGAATAGGAAGATAGATGAGACTAAGAAGGACAAATAGCTCCTCGAGAGCTTTAGAAAAATGGAAGTTAATATTCCATTACTATATGCAATTAAGCAAGTTCTAAAGTATGCCAAGTTTCTTAAGGATTTATGCACCCACAGAATAAGGCTAACGGGTAATGAGAGAATTAGTATGGGCCAAAATGTTTCAACTCTCATTAACCTTATGCCTTAAAAATACAAGGATCTGGAGACCTTTACAATTCCATGTATCATAGGCAATTACAGATTTAAGGATGCCATGCTAGATTTAGGTGCTTCCATTAATGTAATGCCTATGTCTATTTTCCAATCTCTTGGACTTGGACCTTTACGTGCTACAAGTGTTGTGATTCACTTGGTTAATAGGAGCAGTGTATACCCAGCTGGAGTGATTGAAGATGTGCTGGTATGGGTTAATGAGTTGATATTTCCTGTAAATTTTTATATTCTCAATATAGAGGGGGCGTCACCATCCAGTAAGGCCCCAGTCATTCTAGATAGGCCCTTCCTCAAACCAGCAAGAACCAAAATAGATGTGCATGTAGGAACTCTATCCATAGAGTTTAGAGACACTATTGTTCATTTAATATCTTTAATGCTATGAAGCATCCCACGGAGAAGCATTCTGTTTTTCATATCGGATTACTTGATGAATTAGTAGAGGATATATATAATGAATTGGGCATTAAATTTCTAATTGTATGGGTTCAGATGATTTTATTATGTGCCACTCATGTACTGTTTGTGATGGTGATATGACATATGCTGTTTGTGCCAAAATTTTTGCATTTTTGAGAAATGATGATTATGTTTCTATCAATTATACAACAGCTGCTGATTATGAAGAGATTCAATCCATAGCAACATTACAGCCCCCTCGATTACTCCCTTCTATAGTGCAACCACCAACACTAGAGCTAAAGTTTTTACCTGAGCACTTGAAGTATGCATACTTGGAAAATGATGAATAGCTTCCTATGATTGTAGCCAAGAACCTCTTTGCTGAATAGGGAGAGAGATTGATATAGATTTTGAGAGAGCATAAGAAAGCCACTTGATGGATTCTTATGGTTATCCCTAGTATTAGCCCTTCTACATGCATGCATATAATATTATTAGAAGATGGAGTTAAACTACTGAGGCAACCCTAGAGGAGGATGAACCCTTTTATTCTAGAAGTGGTGAAAAAAGAGGTGATCAAGTTACTTTAGGCTAGCATCATTTATCCCATATCTGATAGCAATTGCATAAGCCCGGTGCAGGTTGTCCTATAGAAATCTAACATTACAGTAGTAGCAAACCAGAAGAACAAGTTGATCCCTACTAAAGTACATAACAGTTAGGAAGTCTGCATTGATTATGGGAGGCTTAACCAGGCAATTAGAAATGATCATTACCCTCTACCTTTCATTGATTAGATGCTAGAGTGGCTAGTTGGGAAATCACACTGTTGCTTCTTGGATGGCTACACTGGCTACTTTCAGATACACATTGCACCTAAGGATCAAAAGAAGACCACTTTCACCTGTCACTTTAGCACTTTTGCTTACAGGTGGATGCCTTTTAGCCTCTGCAATGCCCATGGTACCTTCCAGCGGTGTATAGATCAGTATTTTCTCTGACTTTTTAGAGGAGTGCATGGAGGTATTTATGGATTATTTCACTGTATATGGTCCTTCTTTTGATTATTGTTTGGATATTTTATCTAGAGTGCTGCATAGATGCATTGGAACTAACCTTATTTTGAATTTTGAGAAATGTCATTTCATGGTAGAACAGGGTAAAATTTTAGGTCATGTAGTGTCTAGCGAGGGAATTAAGGTAGATCTTGCGAAAATAGATGTCCTTACCTATTTATCTTACCCTACTTGTGTATGGGAAGTTTTTTCTTTTCTAGGACATGTGGGTTTCTACCAGCGCTTTATCAGAGATTTCAGCTAGATAGCCCTTCCGCTATCCAACCTTCTATAAAAAGATGTGGAGTTTTGATTTAAGCAGAAATGCAAGGAAGCCTTCAATCATCTAAAGCAGGCTTTGACTAGCACCCCGATCATCCAGCCACCTGACTGGATAATCTCGTTTGAGCTGATGTGCCATACTTTTAACTATGCTATGGGAGATGTCTTAGCACAGAGAGTGGGCAAAGTTTCCCATGCGATCTACTATGCTTCAAGAACTTTGGATGCTGCTTAAGCAAATTACACCACCATAGAAAAAGAACTTTTAGCTATTGTTTTTACACTTGATAAGTTTAGATCATATTTGCATGGTTCTAAGGTTGTGGTATTTTCTGATCATGCAGCTCTGAAGTTTCTTTTGAAGAAACATGAGTCTAAGCCACTATTGATTCAGTGAATGCTACTGCCCCAGGAGTTTGACATTGAGATCCAAGACAAGAGTGGAGCAGAGAACTCGATGGTTGATCACCTGAGTAGGATTGAGAGGGACTCGTCTCCCCTTCGCATCCATGACTTTTTTCCTGATGAGCACCTTTTACAACTGGAAGGTAAGATCACCCTACCTTGGTTTGTTGATATAGTTAATTTCTTGGTTACTAGCGTTTTTCCTGCATGTTTTACTAGGGCTCAAAATGATAAAATGAGAAGTAAGTCTAAATATTATGTATGGGATGATCCCTACTTGTAGAGGTTTTGTAGTGACCAAGTTATTAGGAGATAAGTACCTGATCATACTTTTAGTTTTTGCCATGCATTTGCATGTGGTCGCCATTTTAGGCCTTAATGTACAACTAAGAAAGTTTTAGACTCTCAATTGTATTAGCCTACCTTATTTCATGATACAACATATTTTGTAAGTCTTGTGAACAATGCCAGAAAACAGGGAGTATTTCTCATAGAAATGAGATGCCCCAGCAACCTTTGTTGTTTTGTGAGACTTTTAATGTACGGGGTATTGACTTTATGAGACCTTTTCCTATTTCTTTTGGTTTTTTTTACATATTGTTGGCTGTTGATTATGTATCTAAATGGGTAGAGGCAAAAGCCACTAGGACTAACGATTATAAAGTTGTTGTAGATTTTGTTATATCACATATTTTCTATAAATTTGGCATTCCAGGGGCTATAATCAATGACCAAGGTTCACACTTATGCAACCGGAGCATAGAGGCTTTGACGAGAAAATATGGAGTTTTGCATAAAATTTCCACCCCTTACCACCCCCAAACAAATGGGCAAGCCGAAGTCTTAAACAGAGAGATCAAGTAAATCTTGGAGAAAACTGTCCAACCTAACAGGAAGGATTAGAGCCTAAGACTTAAGAATGCTCTTTGGGCTTACATGACCACTTTCAAGATACCCATTGGGATGTCCCCCTACCAGATAGTCTTCATTAAAGCATCTCACCTTCCAGTGAAGATTAAACATAAGGCATATTGGGCAATAAAGAAGTGTAATTTTGACTTGAACCAATCCGAATCCCAAAGAAAGCTTCAACTCCAAGAACTTGAAGAGGTTCGGTTGGAAGCTTATGAGAACTCTTGGATTTACAAGGAAAATACCAATTTCTTCATGATAAGATTTTGACAAGGAATGAGTTCTCCATTAGCCAAAAAGTTCTCCTCTATAACTCCTGCCTCAAGCTTATGCTCAACAAGCTTTATTCTAGTTGGTTTGGTCTGTTTGTCACCACTAAGGTCTTTCCCTACGGTGCGGTGGAGATTATAAGTGAGGCCACTAGCAAAGCTTTCAAAGTCAATGGACATCACCTCAAACCATTCTATGAAGGAGCTTAAGACAACGTAGTGGAGAAGATTCACTTACAGGAAGCCACCTACCTCACTTGATAAGGATGCTTTCTCTCTCTCTCTCTCTCTCTCTCTCTCATTTATTTTACTTGTTCTACATTGCTTGATGATAATTGAGGGATGTTGCTCTTTGGGATTTGCATTGAGGACAATGTAGAATTTAAGTGTGGGGGACGAATTTACATTTTATTTTTATTTTTTGTCTTATTTCTGTTCTTTGTGTTTAATTTCGTTTATGTTTTTATTTTTTGTCTTAATTTTCTATTTACGTTTTACTGTTATTGTTCTGATTCTATTTTTTTGATTATGCTATTTTATACTATCGTTGTCAATTTGTTTCTTATTGTTTTTCTTTTTTTCAATTTTTTTGTTTTTGTTTTTCAATTTCTGCTGTTTCTATTGTTGCTATTTCTGTTTTTGTCCATTTTTCTTCTTTTTAAATTGCCTTCCAATCATAATTTGGGATTTGTGACAAAGTTTGATAGCAATTGAAATTCAAGATTCATTGAATAAACTATCTTCCTTCTTGAATTTCACATACTTGGTTTTCGATGTTAGATTGGTGATTGAGTTTGATAGATGCGTGCCTTGTGAGATTTTGAGCCTTTTCATGGATGGATTTAGCAATTGTGCCATTCTCCTCTTTCTTTTGTAATTTTCACTTGTGGCAATTGATTACTCTAGAACTTGCTTTGATTCTCTTTGAGGCTACATTTTCACGTGCATACGTAAACATGATAGAGGCATTCTCTCTTAAATTATTTACTTTGGCCAAATAGCTCACCTTGCATCATTTCCCTTTGGTTAACCCCCTTGAACCTATTTACCTATCCCTTGTCTTAGCTCATTATATGCCTATGTGAAAAACCATGTTTTTACCTTACCTTAGGGAATGAGAGAGCATTGGTTCTGTTCATGGAGGAACACTTTTGCTTGTGGGCAACGTCTAAGTGTAGAGGTTGTGCAATATACAAGGTGATTGGTGAAAATCAAAAAGTTGTGAAAGAAAAGAAAAAGGAAGGAATATGCAAGAAGAATATGCTTTACATCGATTTGAGGTAAAAGTTCCAACATCACATGAGCTCCTCATCAATGCTCTCTTATTCTCTTGGGTATTTAGCTTGTCATTTCCATATTGTTTCCTTCTGTTACCTTAACCCCATTACAACCTTGAATAAAGTCCTCTTAATTTGTGTGTGCATGTATTTGAGTAGTAGAGAAGTATAAGCTAAGCAAGCTTATGGTAGTGCACTTTGTCTTGTGGGTTTAATTGAGTAAAACATCTACCTTTCAAACACTTGAGGGATTGAGAGTGTATCTTGTGAGGATCTATCATTCTTGACTCATGCTTTTTAATTGAAGCTACTTTGTTTGTTGATTTGAGATGTGAAGAAATGTTACCTCATGAATGCTTTGACCTCTTGATTCCTTGGCTGCTCTTCTTGCTTATGGATTTTTGCATTCTTGAATATCATTGGAAAGTAAGTCTTTAAGAGTTTTTAGCTTTTGAGTGTGTTTATTTTTGCTTGTTTCCTAGTGCTGAAGTTCTACTTTGCCCAAGATGTGCAAAAGCTAAGTGTGGGAGAATTTGATAAACACAATTTTTATACATTAGTTAACCCTCGTGTTTAATCTTTTAAACCTCTTGAATGCTTAATTGATTAGGCTTGGCCATATTTTATAAGTTTGGGTTCCAATGGGGCCTAGTTCTATTTTTTAGCATTATTGGGAGTTTTACACTGCTTATGTATTTAAGGAATAACTTGGGTTCTAGACATCTGATAATCATGAATTTGACCTTGTAGGAAATCTGAGGGAAATATCTACAACTTTGATGCAGAGCTCCAAGGCTGAATTAGATGTCTAATGGGCTATATTAAAACTTGAAAGTCAAAATAGAGATGCTGTCGCTGGAACCTGGACAATATGTAGAGATTGGACCATAAATTGGGCTGTAGGTGTCATATGGAGCTAAAACTGGTGCCATTAGACAGATGAGACATAAACTTCAATTTTGGGAAGATTACTTATCCAAAAGATGGCGTTCTAATGGTTTTTTTGGCCCTTGAAGTCAGCTGATGAGTCTAGAGAGATGTTAAAAGTAACTTAGGCTTAACTCTCTCATCCTAAGCCCAATTAAGGCAAACTAGGTGTCAAATTATAGCTAATAGAAAGTGGATTAATTCTATCCTTGGAACAGACTTGGATTATATATTTTAAAGACACTAATAAGGCGGGACAGTGGAAGAAGGGAGCAGACGGAGTAGTTGTGTTTCATTCTTTTACTTAGTTTTTCTCTCTATGTTTTCTTTGCTTTTCTGCAATTTTTCCCTCTTGTTCATGGTTAATCAATCATAGCTTTTAATCAATCATAGGGATTGACATCTTAATGCTTAATCTTGAGATTCTATTATGATTGTTTCAAAATTCAAATATTAATCGAATTTCTTTCTCTCCTCCTTGTTTAATTATGACTGAGTTGTTTAATTTGATTTGGATGTTCATATGTTGACTGCTTAATTACCATATGTTAAAGAAAGATTATAGAGATTAAAAAGACAATAAAGGTTTTTGACAGATTGTTTAGCTTGGTTGAATTCTGGTTTTTAGATTAATTCAGGTTTAGATGGATGATGCTTAATTTGTCTAACCTTCAATGGTCGAATTCTAGAGGCTTATCCAATTGAGGTTCCATAGATCATCTTGAGGCTTCTTAATGTGGTCTAAGACCAAGAATTTCATTAATAATTGAATGAGTCTATAGTGATCAAAGATAGATTAAAAATCAAGATTGGTTAATTTCCTAGGATTGGTTGTTTTCCTAATTCAGTTCACTATTTTAATTGCTTTCGAATAATTAGTTTTGCAAAAACCTTTTCCCCCTTGTTTGTTAATCTCTTGATTTGATTGCATAATTAGAGTAATTTGAGGGCTCTACTTGGTGTTGCCTTATACTACAAGTAGTTTTGGTGAATCGGTTATAAATTGATATAATTTGGTAGCCTTGGCAGCTATCAGTGACACTAAATTGAACAGGGAATTATATCGAAATAATTGTTCATTGAAGATGACATCTTTAGATGGTAGACTTTGCCTTGGGAAGAAAGGCATTTATACCCTTTGTGGTGTTCACTGTACCCTAAGAAAACACATTGCTCATATTTGAATTGAAGCATATGTTTGTTGAAGGGCCTTAAATTTGGATAGCATGCACATCCAAAGGTCCTAGGGAAGGTGTAATTAGGTGTTTGATTAAAAAGAACTTAGAGAGGAGTTTGGTTTGATAGAACAGGTGTAGGTAGCCTGTTAATGAGAAATACAACTGTCTTTATTGCTTCATCCCAGAAAGATAAACACATGGATGCATGGCCTAGCATGGTGAATGCCATTTCAATGAGGTGTTTGTGTTTTTTTAGTCAAACCATTTTGTTCATGAATATAAGGCAATAAATCTTATGTTTGATTCCATTGTTTGCTAGAAATGGATTGAAGCTTCAGTATTCCCTTCCCTAATCATTCTGAAGGGTTTTAATTTTGTGGCCTAGATGGGTTTCAACAAGAGAGTTTAACTTAAGAAACACTGGAAATACTTCAGACTTTGCTTTAAGAAGATACACCCAGGTATACCTTAAGTATTCATCAATGAAATTAATACAATAGGAAAAATCATTTGTGGATTTCATTGGACATGGTCCCAATAAATCAGAATGAACTTTTTCTTATGGAAAAGAAGGAGAACTACAGGAGGTGGCAAAGGGGAACTTGTGAACTTTTCCAAGACAGCATGTTGAACTGGCATTGAAATTTGAACTTTTTATTAAGTTGAGAAACGTTACAAGATTGCAATATTTGGTTTGCAACAGTGGCAAAAGGGTCGCCTAGCCTATAGTGCCTGAGATGAAAATTATAAATGAATGGTTGCAAGTTGGACAGCTGAGCAATGCTGACATATTTGCTAAGTGAGGATACTGGAACAAAGAAGTCATCAGTAGGAGGAAGATATGACAATTGGAATATGTCAAAGACATAAAGCCCATTTTTAAGTTTGCCTTGCAAAAGGATGGCCTTGGTATCCTGGTTTTTGATGTAACAATCATTGGAATGAAATTCAAAAAATACACTATTGCATGAGCAAAATTTGAAACACTAAGCAAGTTCTTAGTAATGTAAGGTACATGCTGCAAATGATTAAGAACAAGAGGAGTTGAATTAAAACTAGATTTAAATAAAGATTTTCTAATGTTTTTTATATCCAAACCTTTGCCATTGTCCATGTGAATTTGGTCATCACCAGTGTATGGATCCTTGGTCACCGGATTTTTGGATATAGTGTAAGGTGTTTTTTTCCTCTTGAGTTTGGATACCAAGAGGTGTCATGCAATCCTTTAGGCATGCATAGCATAACTTACATTGTGTTTGATGACTTGAAATTGTTGTTGAACCTTTGGTGAGGTGAGGTAGTGTAAAAATTGGATTTTGTCCAGACAAGAAAAGGGTATGTATAAAATATGATAAATAAATAAATAAAACCAAGAAAAAAAAATATATATATATAGCCTAGAAGGCCATTTTTGGCAGCCCTCTAATTCCAACCAAAAACGGATCCAGTCCAACACCAATTTGGCCCAAATTACATAACCCAATACAAATCCACTCTCATATGAATTCCAACCCTTTACTCCAAACTCGGATCCAGCAAATCGGCCCACCAACCCATTTTCCTGCACGGTCCAGTCACTTATCCCCTTTATTTTTCTCTCCTTCATCACGGCACCTCTCTGCAAGTAAAATGTCTCTCACGCCCATCCCTCTGTACACGCCATTTCTCTCCCCTCTTCACGCAGCCTTTTTCTCCATTCAGTAACAACCTTAGCAAATCATGCATGCCATTTCACATATCTTGGCTCCCATTCTCTAAAATCCCTAATTTCATGCCCTCAGAGGTCATTGTGAGGCTTTGTTGATCTCCTATAAATGGAACAAAGCCGAGTCGAGGAAAGGAGGAGTTTTTCGAAGCTAAAACCGGAGATTTCTGGATCACACAAGAGAGACCGAGAATCAGAGGAGAACTTTGAGAGTAATCGCAAGATTAAGCTCGACGAAATGGAGGAAGTCTCGAAGCCGAAATTAAGAATGGAAGAGTGATCTGGAGAGGTAAGTAATGCTTACTCCTCCTCCATGGTTTTTGGTAAATTCATCTTTCATAAGTCACGATTGCCAAGTGGATGCTTGAATGAAATCCCTATTTGAACTCAAAAATGAATAATATCGTTTTGGTTTCTAAATTATGAAGGGAATTTGTTCAATTTGGGAATTAGTCGAATTGGGTTTCAATTTTGAGAATTGATTTAATGATTGGGTAATGATCTGATTTAATAATCTTGGGTTGCATCTGTGAGTCCTTATTGGTTACTTAGTTTGACACTCTGAGTTGTCTTCATCACTATTTTAAATTTGATTATAGGATTGTGCTGAAATGCTCCATTAATCAGTGTTTTATATTGGGTAGAGTTTTCATTTTGCTTTTCTAATGCTTTGCGCTAATATCTTCTGGCCTAAAATTGTCCATGTTACTGACTCAACTAGGTTCTATTTAAATAACACTTCAATCTGCAAAATTAAAAGGAATGATTCAATCCAAATTGTAACCACTCTGAAGTTTGAAGTCTTATCTGTGTTACTATGCACATGGTTTTTGTAAAGTTTGTGAGCTCTTTTACTCTACAATATCGAATTGATCATCATAACCCCACATATATTTTGCTTAGCATGTTTCCAAAACAATCGTGGCATGTATCCATGGGAATTGAAAGGGTCAGCCTATTTACAAGGAAAAGAGGGGATGACATTGTTTTTATTTCAGAATTGGGGTGTGACAGAGTGATTGATCTTACAAAGAAAGTGGCTAGGGCTTTGTTCCTAAATAGGGAGATTTGAATACCCTAATAAATTGGCAAGCTGAAACAAATCCCACGTTTGGCTCAAAATTTGATCATGATATGGATTGTCATTTCTGGACTATTACGTCGTTAATTGGTGCTTAACACTCATGCTTTCAAGTTGCTGCTTTAAAACATGTCCTTTTTGGGGTAGTTGTTGCCACTGTAAATTTTATTATATAAGTATAATTTATCTATTTAGAGTGTTTTTTTTAGCAGCATAATTGATAGCTATCTTTGGTTGAATGCTAATTCAGTTTGGGTTCTGAGAGTTGATTGGATAATCTGTAATCTGGATATGCTTCATGCATATGTGGTAAAATTCATATAGTAGTCCTAGTTGTGATCTCTTGGCATGTTTGATATGTGGGTATCGACTTTGGTTTCCCTTGAGACTCAAAAGTACTTTTTGAGCTGAAAAAAAATTCATTTGATAAATATCTTGTTTTGTTTATTTTTTTTATTTACTCCCTCCATTTTGTTAATTTATTTTCCTTTTTTTTTTACATCTCCATCTATTTATCTAGTTGGGAGTGGCCCATTTATTGGTAATCTTGGAAGAGGGTCCAAGGTCCATGGCTCCTTTGGATATAGAATCTCAACTTTAGATGTTTAAATGGCCTCATGAAATTAGGTTTTAAGTGTAAAAATTCAAAAATGAAATTGGGGCCCAAAGACCCAAAAGACATCCCTTTAGAATAAACATGTTAAAAGGGGGCTTCAAAGGCCCTATCATTCAAAAAGGGTCCAAGGCCCAAAGTTTTCTCTAGTAAATTACAATGGTAAAAAGAGAGTTTTAAGGGCCCACATAAAATATTTGTCAAAAAGGGGGGGACCAAAGGCTCACTCAAATTAATTTTAGGGGTTTTAAAGGCCCAATAGAATTATTTTCAAAAAAGAGGGTTCAAGGCCCAATTATTCTTAAATGGCCCCAATGGCTCAATTAAATATTTTCAAGAATAGGAATCGAGCAAAATTTAGTGGATATAAATAAATGGGATTTTAACTAAAATACCTCAGTAATATCGTTCTAGCTCTAATATTTTTGAAGTGGCATTCTTGTTCTAATATTTTCATAAATTCTATTTGGATTCCCATATTTCCAAAGATTACAGTTTGACCCTTATGTTTTTAAGAATTATATTTTGGCCCTTAATTTTCAAGAATTACATTTTAGTCCCTAATTTTCTAAAAATCACATTTTGGCCCCCATTTCTTTCAAATATCTTTTTCGTTCCATTCTTTTTATAAATTTCAATTTTTCCTATAGACTCAACATTCAATGGACTTTTAGTAGAAGTTTATCTTCTCCGAAGTTCATTTTTTTTATGGACTTCAAGTGGAATCTCATTTTCCCAAAAGTCTCAATTTTCACAGGCATTTAGTAGAGGCATGTTCTCTTTAATGTTCTAATTCGCTGTTTAGGCTTTAAGTGAAAATCTAATTTTTCCTAAATGTCCTAATTCGATGTCCAGGCTTTAAGTGGAAATTTAATTTCTCCTAAAGGTCCTATTATCTCTTTCGCTTAATCAACTTAACAAAACTATATCCGAACTATGTTGACCTTGATCCCTTTTGGGGTACGTAGGCACTTACTTGGTAAGGCAGGTCTAGTTATTTATTTCTTCATCTTTGTCCATTATTATTTTATTAATAAAAAGGGGTAATTTAAATAAATTAAAATTCTTTAAGCACAAATAATTTAGGGTAACCGTCCTTAAGGATGGACGTTGTAGGGTGCCTAACACCTTCCCTACGCGTAATTAGACTCCCCGAACCCTTCCTCTGGTTCTGAAGGCCAGTTTTCATTTTTTTCAAGGATCCTAATTATCCTTTTAATTAATTGGTGGTGACTCTCATTTTCTCTACGTCTTTTCCTTATGCGCCCCAAGGTCATAAAATGATGGCTTTTCACCGGCTGTCGCGTTGTGACAGGCAGCAAATTGTTGTGGTGCTGATTTCAGGGCATATCCATAATTGGCGTTCTAATTTTGATAGTTGTTATCATACGATTGATCAAACCTATGACAGTATATGAGTGTAGTAAGGACATACTTCCCACAGACCTAATGTTGAGGTTTGAAGCCTCTAGCACCTCTGCATCTTCTATACTGGCCTTTCTCTTGAGATGAATTTCCTCTAAAGCCGCCTCTTCCAGTGTATTGACGTCTCCCTTGGAAATTGTTATTTTGTTTCTAATTTTCTTTATGAAAACCAAAGATTGCATAGCCAGATTAACTAATGCATCACCAAGACTCTTCATACGCTTTTCAATTCTAATTTCTTCGTTAACTATAAGTGACTCTATTTCACCAACAGTGTATTGTTCAGTTTTCATTAATGCAGTTGTAATAAAGGAATCATACTCTTGAGGGAAACAAAGAAAAATTATTTCAACATGATCACTTTAAGTAACTGGGTGACCAATTGATAGCAATGCATTTGTGCATTTCTTGATTTTGGGCTGGTACTCATTGATCAAGACAAACTCTTTCTTGGTATTGTGCAGTTGTGTTTTGAACTGCTTAACCTTTGCCTTGGTTTGAAACACAAAATGCAGATGAATGTCTTAAACTTGACGAGAGGAGTTGCATCCTACCATTCTGGTAAGAAGTGTTTCAGACGTCGATGCAAGGAAACATGACTGAAGCAATTGGTCTTGTTATTGCTAGTGAGAGAATTTTTGATTAACTAGACCATTGGTTTCATGCTTTGCTGTGAGGAACTTCGATGGAACAGAAGAGCCTTCAACATACTTACTCAGGTTGTGGCCACATATTGCAGTATACACTTGTTGTTTCCATAGCAAGAAGTTATCACAATCTAGTTTGATGGATATGGTGTGTGAGAAGGTGACTGGAGTAAATTCAGTAGGGGTGGTTGGCGATGGTGATTAGAAAAGGAACCAAAATTTGGAGGAAAATTCTCCATCGATCAAAATAGCTGTTATACCATGTTGATAGACTGTACAATTAGAAATAAGAGGAAGAAAAGAACAATGACTTTTCTCATTGATTGAATTACTGAACAAGTGTGGCACTTACAGAATTACATTTGTACTTAATAGAAGGCTAACTACCAGAGTGGTTACTAGTCAGGTTAATCGAATACAACTATTAGGTTTAACTAATTGCAATAGAATGCTTAGTTAGCTTTGATCACTTTCACTAACAAACAATAAGTCTATTTGTAAACAACTTAAACAAATACTAGGGTATCACTTATTTTTTTCTTTTAAAAAACTAAAATAGTATAACAATTATAAGATTTACAAAATTGTCATTAAATATAATTTTTTATTATTAAAAATAAAAATTTATTTAAAAAAAGAAATTATATTTAATAGGTTATAAATTATCAAATGAGTAATAATTATTATTTGTTTAAATATAAGGAATCTATTATACATGCAATAAAAGATTTCCACCTAAAACATATGCTGTCATGTGGCACTCTATATATATTTTTTTTAATGCTGAAATATTTGTTTAATCGTATTATCCTCATTTATGGTTGGGCCAATCAACTTAAATTGTTTGTGGTGTTAACTGTAGTTTCTCTCCCGGCATCATAACAAGCTAATCCATTCTCCCAAGCAATATAATTGTCAAATTACATTAATATTCGTGATAGACAATAAAAGATTTCACCTAAAACAGATGCAATTATGACATTTTTTTAATTTTATTATCCTCATTATAGTTTGGTCAATGTTAGTGTTGTTTGTGACGTTAACTACACTTTTTTTTTCAACGCATCAAGCAAAGTAGTCTACTAGTTCATTCTCCCAAACAATATAATTGTGAGATTGCATTAACGTGGGTGATTTACATCCTTAGTTGATTAGGTTTTTTTATTATTATTATAATCTATACATATATCAATTTCCAAGACGACACCTATCATTTTTCGTTCTTTTTTTTTCTTTTTCTTTTTCACTTTTAGAATTTCAAATTTTAAATTCTAAAATTTTTAAATGTTTCTTTCCAACCTTATCACTATCAAAAGTCAAGAATTCATTTTCCTCTCTCTCTCTCTCTCTTTTTACGTCAGAAGGCAAGAAAATAAGCCAAAAAAAGAAATCAAAGACGTAGATATGCAGCAACGAGGTTCCTCCCAGAGCATATAGTTTCTCTCTCTCTTTTGATTCATCGATGCAGCAATGAAGGACGCACTTCTTGCTTTCATGTTTGAGTCGGTTTACATTTGAGTAATTGATTTGTTCCATTTCTCATTATCTATTTATGAGGCTTTCATTCTCTTTCTCTCTCTGTGTCCCTCTTTCTTTCTCTATCTCTCATTCATCTTCAATTTTTTTCCTCCATTGCCATGGGTTTTACAGAGAGTGAAAATGAGATTGATGATAGTGATTGCACAAGGACATCAACATTTTTCTCAAGGTATATATCTTTATTCCATTTGCCCTTCCTTTTTTTCTTCTCACTTCGTTAGTTTTTCTTTGTTAAAGAACTTGAACCTTAAATGCAAGTGTCAATGGAGTACATCGGAGAAGCATGCAAGCATGTAGGCTTATCTCCGTCTTCATTTTGTTTATGTAAAATCTCTCCTCTTACTCTATGACTCTCTTTTCCTTATTTTTTTCCCTTTTCCTTTTTCTGCCATCTCTCTTTTCAGCATTCAAAATGTGAAATTGAAGCACTAGAAAATTTTAATCAAATTTTTAGAAATAATTCCTTTTCAAGATTCAAGTGAATGATCAAATAATTAAAATTAATAATATAACTTATAGAAGCATATGTTAGATCGTTAGCGGCATGACAGGTGAATTAAACCATATGTTATACATAATGACAATTTTTATTTTATATCATATGCACGTTCTTAATAACTACTTTAGAATAATCATCTATGTAAAAGTTGTTGCAGGATATTATTTTTGTTGAGATAGGTACAAGCACTGTATTTCAATTATGCACAAAAGCAATCATCTATATTTTTTGATGAAATTATGATTGCCCAGGTTTCAAAGACTGCAAAGAAGATTACCAAAGGAAAAAGTTAATGAGGAATATGATTTAGAGATTTTGATACAGTTCTAATTTTTAGAATATATTTAGCCATCTATTTATTAAGTTATCGGAATTTTGTATTATGACAATTTTTTAAATATTATAAATATTATTTTTCATTCAATCTTATTTTTATAATGTATATAATTTATTTTATTTGAATGCCTCTGCATACGAGTCAAGATCTATTTAAAGTTTAAAACTTACATCCTATTTTCATAAAAAAAATCTTAACCATCAATTTATTACCAAAATAAGATACTAAAGATTTCAAAATCATATATAATAATATAAATTAGTCAACTGAAACTCAAAATATAATTGAAATATGATTATTAAATGCTGGGATGATAGCATACTTGTAGGCCTAAAAACTTTTATTAAAAGTCTAAATTATTGTTTTTGTTTATACAATAAATTATCATCAACTAGTTTGTATGTCAATGGAGACTAGTTTTTTCATAAATACACTCTTAATTACTTTAAAGTTTTAATTACGAACTCTAAATAGAAATAATTAAAATTAAGATTATAAATATATAAATTCTTCTTCCAAAGGGGGAATTTTTTTTTTAAAGACAGCGAAATTTTCATAAATAGATGATGAAGGAAAAATTAGTTAATAGTAACGTACGCAAGCAAATTGAGAACCATGGAAATTTGGAAAGACCAAAATCAAAAGGGCACCCAAAGGCCAAAAACAACATTCAATTACTCTACAGTTATTATATAAATAACTTCAACAACATGAATATTTTAAAAGATGTATTTTAATATTTAAATTAAAAATTCGATATGATATATAGTTTACATTACAGAATAAATTTATAACTTTTTTGGTTAATAATGAAATGTTAAATTTATTTACTTTAAAGTGTTTTTATTCTGTCTATGAAAATTTTAAAAACTTGTCACTAATTTCCTGAAAGCATTTCATGTTATATAATTTATGAAAAATTTTTAATGCCATCCATTTTATTTTAAAAATTTTAATTTCATTATAATAGAAAATAAAAATATTTTTTTTTGTTGATATATTTCTATGGACGATAGCTATATTAGTTTGCTTATTATATTATTTATCTTTGGAATGGCTTACTCACCAAAAGAAGGGGCGAATTCGGTGTATTTCTATAATGCTAAAATGTATATATATAATTCATTTAACTTTGATCCTTTGGTAAATGAATCTTTTTTACTTTAATTTTGATAATTAACCGGTTGAACTTTTAACATGTGGCAAATAACTCCTTTCGCTCACTAAAAAATGGAAAAATAGATCGGTTGACTTGAAATTTGATTCAAAAACTATACTCCTAAAAGAAATTCTTTCAACTTTATGGATTTATTATGTAATAAAAATTAGTTAGAACTTATAGATTTTCGACATTTTAAATAAAAGAGATTATTTGACACAATGAAAGTTCTAGCATCTAGGTACTAAAATTGAAAGTGCAGGGAATGCAACAGTTAATACATGTAAAATATAGGCTATATTACTATTTTGGATCCTTAATTTTAATTTTTGGTCTGTTTTTATCCCTTTTCTTTGGTTCCATTTTGGTCATTTAACTTTCAAAACGTTCCACATAAGTCCTAAGTTGTTAATCTCTGAACCTAGTTAACAGACATGTAGGCATGCATCCATGTCAACATCTCCGTTAAGGGACCAAATTAGAATGGAAAAAAGATAAGGAATCAAAGCGGACCAAAAAATAAAGTTGAGAGACCAAAATAGTAATTTAACCTAAAATCTAATTAAAGTGCATTAGATGGGTTTTGATTATGTTTTGAATCGTCGAAGCATATATTTGGATGTAAGTACGGCCTGAATTTGAATTATATGTTTTGGAAATTATATTCAAGTTATACTGATTTTGTATGATTCAAGCATTTATATTTTGATTTAAGGAAGTGTAGTTTGCATTGGACGTTGTTTTGAATTATGTAACTTTAAGCTTTGGAAATTCGAGTATGTTTTGAAATATGAAAAAATAAAATCTGTACTTAATATTGTTTAACCGATGCAATTATGAACTTTGGGCTTGATTGTTGACTTGACATATGAGAAAGATTGAATTGTGGTTTGAGAAAAGTGATTTGGAGATCCTTAGAGAACTTCGATGTAATACCCTAAAATTTTAGAATGACTTAGGAGTTTGTGATAAATTTTCCTTTCTAAAAATAATAGAAAATAGTATATAATTAAATTTTATTATTTTGTGGCATAATCATGCTAATTGGATGGTGTAATTGATAAGAAAATAGAGGCCATTTTGCAAGAAAATTAGCAACTGGAGAATTTTCGTAATTGGTCCAAAATAAATAAAACATCTCATACAACCCAAAAGGGATGGTCATTTCTCTCTACTCACCTGAAAATCTACAGCCTCTTCTTCCTCATGAGACGCGTCCTTCATTGTCGAAATTTCAAGCTTCAAGCCATCAAATTTTTTTCATATTTTCACCTACTTCCTTAACAAAATCTTCATATTTTCACATCCTCTACAAGATCTTAATTTTCATTTTGTAAAACACTCCAAAATCTTGCACCTTGGGAGCTTGGCTGTGGCTTTTAGGAGGAGTTTCCCTTGGGATTTTTGCTTATATTTTAGTTGAAAGTTTCAAGTATTTCCTTTTAGCCAAAAGAGTCCTAGAAAATTTTGGTATTTTTCCCTTATAAGCTTCTTGGTTGGTTGCATTTCTAGAGAAATAAATTTATGGTATTTTGCTTATTTTGGAGTTTTTGGTGATGTTAACTTTTGTAGGAAGTCGTTACTAAAATTTCTTAGGCTTGGGTTCCATTGTTGTATTTCCAAGTGATCATTTAGGTGGTAAAATTGGTGTTAGCTGTGAGCATCTCTTCCAAAAGTGTGGAACTTAGAGAACTTTCTAAGTATTTAGCTACTAAGAAGCTCTCCATAGGTAAGTAACTTGAGTTTTTGTGGATTGTTGAGCGAGGACTCCTACCTTGTGAGTGGATAATATATATTGTGGCATACCTCTCCTATATAATTCATTTTCTTATATTTCATTTATATATTATTGTCTTTGAGGCCTTGAACTAGTTTTCCATTGCACGGTTCTTTATGATATGGTTTTCTTATTGTGACAACCATTTTATTCTTTTAATTTCTATAGCTTTTTACCATACTTATGAGCATCCTAACATTATTATTATTTGAATAACAAATATAGGGAAACACGACCTTTGGTAATGAATTTGGAAACTTTCTTTATTTACTGATTTGGACAAGTTTTGCAACTTGGATTTGTAAAGATTAAATGTCAAATCAATTGAGAAAAGTATTGTAGAAATTCAAAATTTCAATGATATTGAGCTTTTAGATATTTTCAGATGTTATTATGAAAATTGAATTAGTTTTGTTACAAATGAATTTTTTGGGGAAATACATATTAGGACCCCATAGCCGGTAGCAGGGTTAATGACCTAAATGCATTTAGAGGTATGTTGGTATTATAGAACTGTGGAAAGGGCAATCCATTACGTGTAAAAGCCTGTGTGGGGAAAGAAGCTACCAACGAGATGTAGTCGTCCTTGTGCAATTGATGATGTCGTTAAATTTGTGCCCTCGGATTTATATCTTATTATGTTGTTCTATGTAGTTATCTATAGTGTATTATGTATCCTGTTATGTGGGTTATCTATAATGTATTATGTATTGTCCTAGTTGGAGTCTTACCTGGAAAAATCTATTGCAATCTGACTGGATATTTCCATGTCGATTGCTGATTTGTAGTATTAGGGTCGATGTGGAGAAGAGAGGCTCAGAGTGCTTTGTGTGAGAAATTTCCAGATATATAGTGATTTTGTTGCTATTCTCGGCCTGAGTGGTGTGAGAGGCATCATTGGTTGTTTCTGCCTTGTAATCTATCTTTCGTCAATCATATATCATTCTAGGTTTGCATCCGTTTTGGTACCAGAGCATGTAAGATGCCTTCCACATGCTTTTCAAGCTCTTAGGCAACTATGAATCAAGTGGAGAATGAGTATCTATCACTCAAAGCTAGAATAGAGCACATAAGCACATTGTTGGAGCGTATACTCATCAGGCGAAATTGATTTGGCCAACTACTCAATAAGGATGATCGGTTCGATCAAATCAGTGCCTCCTTAGAGCATGTTAATGGCTGGCTCCATGCTATAGAGGGTTGTCGAACAAGCCAGAATGTTGAATCTTAGAACCTAGAAAGGGATCTTGTTGGAACTAAGAGAAGAAGCAATCACCATGAGCTACGTGTAGAGTGAAACCAGCAGAACATAGTTGAAATGTCTTATGCTTAATAGAGTAGAGGTGGAGAACAACAACCTGTAGATGATATATCAAGAAGAATGAAGGTGGAAGTGCCTACTTCATGGAAGATGGAGCCTAACTTATTTAAAGATTAGGTAACAGCCCTAGAAGATTACTTTGACTGGTTTTCAGTGCCAGAGGATAGAAAGGTGCGCTATGCTAAAATGAAAACTCAAGGATAGTACTAGAGCGTGACAGGGAAGTGTAGAGGAGAAATTACAACACACTAGACAACAATCGATTTTGGTTTAGGAGGAAATGAAGAGTAGAATGAGGAGTAAATACCTTCCTCTGGACTATGAGTAGGTCATCTTTGAGGAGATGTGAAAAGAAACATCATGAGAACAGGAAGCTCAAGCCAATCCAAGCACATAGAAGTATGAAATAGAGGCAGAGAGTGTGAGTGGAACATGGGTAGTATATGAGAAGTTTGCATGAATAATGGGTAGTTGCAAGTGTTTCTCACAAGACGTATTTTTGGCTTAGTTGTAGCGTCAAATGTGTAGCAAGAGTTTAGGAGTCATGTGTTGCTTTTAGTATGTTGCTTTCTTATTTAAACCGATAAAATAGGTTGTACAAGAAACTTATGATTAATGAAAGTATTTATGGTATATTTCTCACCCAAAGAGAGCACTTTAAACTTTTGATAACACCAGCTCTGATTAGGACCTATCAAGATGTTTTTGGATCTTGTGATTATCCTTAGGTGTTTACGGTACAAGCATGAGTTTTAAATTTTTTTTTAAAACATTACAAACTTGTAAAACCGGTAGAAACAAAACACCAAAGCAAAAACACTTCACGACTAGGTAGAAGGAGTGGAGAATTTTCACATATCTCTTGTTGTCATTGTAATCTTGCAATTTTCTTCCCGACCAAACGCACTTACCACCTATTCTTTGGGAATCACTAATCCATTGAACCTACGATGAATAGGTTTAATGATTGCAAGAAAACAAAAGATGAAAGAATTAAATAGATAGTTTTCTTAAAATTAAAAAATCAAGCCTTCCTTTGCCTTTAATAAATACCTTAGTCTAAAATCCTAATAAAGATGGATTTTATTTTTTTTTTCTTCAACTTCTTTAAATTAAATAATTTGAACAATTCAAATATTAATTTAAAGTAGTTAAACCAAAAAATACTTATTAAGATAAAGGTTGTTCAAATTGAGACAACACTTGTCTTAATTAAGAAAAACCTTTGTCTTAACATTCTATTGTCTAATTAAAACAACACTTGTTTAATTTAGACAACTAATGTAAGAATTATTTGTCTCTTTAATGACAAAAATGTTTCTCATGTTTTCAAGCATGCTTAGGACAACATTTGTCCTAAAATAATTTTGTTGTCTAAATTAAGATAAATCTTGTCCTAATTAATACATAAGCTAAAAAGCTATCAATTAACTTCATATTAAATTTATTACAACTTAATGTGGATTGTTTTGCCCCTTACGTCAATTTTGTCTCCTAGTCTCATATTTCATTCGATAAGTGAGTAGATAATCTTTTAGAAATTTTTTAAAATTATCTAGAAATGATGAGTAGCTAATTCATTATTTCACCGGGTCTAGATGTTGGATTTATTTGTTTATCCATAGCATGGGTTTTAAAATTTTTAAAATATTCAAGCTTCTAAACAGGCAGAAATAAAACACATAGGTAGAAAACTCACGGACAGAAAGAGAAGTAAAATAGATAATAATTTCACATATCCCTTAGAGTCACTTTAATCTTGTAATATATTTCCTAACCAAACATTCTAACCGCCTATTCTTTAGGAAGCACCAATCCACAGAGCCTACGATGAATAGGCTTAATGATTGGAATAATCAAAAGATGAAAGCAAATAATTGATAGCTTTCAAAGTAAATTAAAAAGCCTTCCCCTTTGTTCCTCTTAGTATGGCATGAAGAACTTTATAGTGGCATACCAAAGAATTCACATTTTCTCTTTCTCAAATATTCACTTATATGGTTACAAGAAGGAGAGGTTGCATGTATATAGTATGCTAACCCTAGGTCATGTAAAAGCATTTGGGTGTAATTCAATAACTCAATCCCTAACCATTAGGGATTGACATACCTGCTAATGGGGAATATTATATAATCAAATTATCTAATGATTTATCAATTAATAATCATATTATTAGTTTTGATAATAACATATTTTATTTTACAATTAAATAAAATTTGTGTGGCTTTCAATTGGTCATGCTTGAATGAATTCGAATAAATGAATATTAATTCATTAAATCCCATTCACCTAGATAGTTTCCTAGTGAATGTATGTTGCCTAAGAAATTAAAACTCTTTTAATATGGATTAAATTTTCTAAAGCTAGGTGGGAAATCTGTTTAGACATTGGAATTTCAAGCTTCAATAAATTTGGGATTATTTTAATATCAGTAAGATAATCCAATTTTATTAATCATGAAATCATTTCACCAAAGATTCGTCATTGTACTCTTGATAGTTCCTAAAATTATGAGAAATCAATGTTGAAATTGATTTGTTTTTGAACCCTAAAAGCCATCCATTGACACAAAGTAAAATTATCGTCTTACCCTTTATGTGAATTTTGTCCCCTGGTTTCAAATTTCATTGGATAAGTGACCAGATAATCTATTAGAACTTTTCTAAAATTATATAGAAATGATGAGTAGCTAATTCATCATTTCACTAGGCCCATATATGTCACTTGTCTTCTTGAAATCACCAGAAATGATGTAATGCTATGAACTCCATTTCTTGGATTTATGTTCCCAGATGTTCACTTCCACTAGGATCCCAAAATACAAAGTCTTGACCAATGTCACACAATGATCATGCCCACAGTATTTCAAAGATCACAATGGTCATGAACACGAGTCCATAATCCATCAAGATTTTGGTTTTACCATTAGTAAATGCAATGTGTGTTAGTTTAAGTTCAAAGCAATGGTATTAACTTGAACTTGATATCTCACTTGGTTCCATTTTATTTAATAGTGTCATTACATATAGTTTACTACTTCAATTATTTGAGATTCATCATTCCCTTAGAAAAGATTCTCATTCTTTCAATGGAGGTAATTTGGACACTACAGTCTTGATTAAACAGAGTGACCAGCTCTATTCAGTGACTGTGAATATTGTTTTAGATTCATCCAAAGATACATATCTTTTTTGCATAACCCTTATGCAAATGTATCTTGGTTTATTAGATTCTAGGAACCTTAGTAGCTAGAAAATAAAGCTTACATAAATAAACTCTTTATTTGTTAATATTAAAATATATTTATATCAAATTAGGGAATATAACTTGCTTTCCAAGGCAACGTATTCCCAACACTAGAGTTGTCACTTGTCTTCCTAAAATTAATAGAAGTGATGTAATGATATGAACTCCATTTCTTGGATTTATATTCCCAGATGTTCACTTCCTCTATGATCCCAACATACAGAGTCTTTACCAATGTCACACAATGGTCATGCCTATAGTATATCAAATATCACAATGGTCATGGACATGAGTCCATAATCCAACAGGATTTTGGTTTTGTAATTAGCGGATGCAATGTGTGTGAGTTCAAGTTCAAAGTAATGATATTAACTTGAACTTGATATCTTAAGTGCTCACACTTCATTTAATAGTATCATTACCTGAAGTCTAATACTTCAATGATTTGAGATTCATCTTTCCCTTATAAAAGAATCTCGTTCTTTCTCTAGAGGTAATTCAAACACCACAGTCTTTGTTGAATAGAGTGAACTGACTCTATTCAGTGACTGTGAATAATATTTTAGATTCATCCAATGATATATATCTCCTTTTGCATAACCCTTATGCAAATGTATATTGGTTTATTAGAATTTGGGAACCTTAATAGCTAGAAAATGAAGCTTACATAAATAAACTCTTTATTTTTTAATGTAAAATATATTTACAATAATATTGAGGAATAAAGTTGCTTTCCAGGCAACCTATTCCAAATAATATGAAGTAAGGAACGATGATAGTAGACCAATATATGGATTGTTTCCTTGAACTAATAGTGCGAAACTGGGTTGTGGAAATAGAGCAACAATCTTTAGCATGTTATTGGGCTAGTTTGAAGAGTCAGTCAAAGAAGAAGATGGTGGTAGCTAGGTTGTATAGTGGAGAGGAAGCTTACCAAATGATACTCTGAATAGACGAACAATTTAGTGTGGCAATAAGGAAGAAACCACACCTGAGTGAGAATAAAACAAAGAAGAATTATGAGAATCCCTTTCCAAAGGGAGAATACAATAAATCTGCCTTGACCGGAGAAGCTAAAGGGAAAGCCACATGAGTAAGAGATAATCCCTAATGTTACAACTGTAAGGGGTATGGGCACTTCGCTATGGTTTATCCTACTAGAGAGAATAAATTTGTAGTTATTTGTGAAAAATGATCTCCTTCCATTAGAGACCATGGAGGTTGAGGAAAGGCCATAAGAAGAAGCAGACAATGATGATAGTAGACCAATATATGGATTATTTCCTTGAACTAATAGTGCGAAACCGGGTTGTGGAAATAGAGCAACAATCTTTAGCATGTTATTGGGCTAGTTTGAAGAGTCAGTCAAAGAAGAAGATGGTGGTAGCTAGGTTGTATAGTGGAGAGGAAGCTTACCAAATGATACTCTGAATAGACGAACAATTTAGTGTGGCAATAAGGAAGAAACCACACCTGAGTGAGAATAAAACAAAGAAGAATTATGAGAATCCCTTTCCAAAGGGAGAATACAATAAATCTGCCTTGACCGGAGAAGCTAAAGGGAAAGCCACATGAGTAAGAGATAATCCCTAATGTTACAACTGTAAGAGGTATAGGCACTTCGCTATGGTTTGTCCTACTAGAGAGAATAAATTTGTAGTTATTTATGAAAAATGATCTCCTTCCATTAGAGACCATGGAGGTTGAGGAAAGGCCATAAGAAGAAGCAGACAATGATGAAGAAGAATTGTTGATAGCCACTAACTAGCATAGCCATGTAATATGGAGTATTAACAAGAAATAGATAAACGGGCATGAAGGAAGAGGATTGGAGACTAAGGTCACCCTGCACCATACTAGATTAGCTGGGTTGATGACAGGACTTTGTTGCCAGTGAAGCAGAGATGCCTTGTCAAATTTTCATTCAAGAAGAAGTACAATGATGCAGTGTAGTGTGATGTAATACCTATGAGTCATTGTCATATGCTCCTTGGCTAGCCATGACTCTTTGATTGAAAGGTGATGGTTTCTAGAAACTTACTCCTTTAATTTTAATGGAGTAAAATTAATATTGGAGCTTTTGCATATCTCAGTATTTAACACAAAATTGGCCAATACTTTGTTAAGCATGAAATAATTCGCTAAGGATTGAACCCAACTCTAGCCATTTTTATAGCAGGAAATTAATTCAGATGATGGTGAAGTACTTAGGGAATTATTTTCCCTAATCGTGGAGTTTTAAGACATTATGCCTGAGGAGATGCCACAAGAGTTATCACTACTTAAGGAAATTCAGTATGACATTGATATAGCATTGGGTACATCATTACCTAATCTTCCTCATTATCATAGGACTCACACGAAGCATGAAGAGTTACAGAGGTAGGTTCAAGAGTTTTTAGAGAAGAGATTTATTAGGGAGAGTACCAGTCTATCTACCAGTTTTGATCACACCCAAGAAGGATGGAAGTTGGCAGATGTGCGTAGACAGTTAAGTCATTAATAAATTTTCAATGAAATATCGGTTTCCTATACCAAGATTAGATGACATATTGGATCTATTGAGTGGGACCTCTATATTTACTAAATATGACCTACATAGCGAAGATAAAAATTTGGCCAAGAGATGAATAGAAGACCACTTTCAAAACAAAGGAAGCGTTGTCTGAGTTAGTGGTTATGCCATCTGGGTTAAAGAACACTCCCAGTACTTTTATGAGGGTGATGACTCATCTTCTCAAACCATTCTTGGGTAAGTTTGTTAGGGTGTATTTTAATGATATAATTTTTAGCAGTAATACCAGGGAGTATGTGGGGCACATTGAGTAGGTTTTCAAAGTTTTGAGAAGTGAAAATTTTAATGTCAACATATGTAAGTGCAATTTCATGAAGAATAGGGCATACTTTATGGGATTCATTATCTCAGATATGTGAGCAGAAGTCGACCTTGTGAAGTTGAAAACCGTTCAAGATTAGCCAATAGGTCAAAATATTTAGAGGTTCAAAGTTTCCATGGATTGGTTATATTTTATAGGCAATTCGTTCACAATTTTAGTGCCATAATGGCATTTATTACTGATTGTTTGAAAAAGAAGAATTTTAGCTGGACCATAGTTGCTTAGAAGGCATTTGAAGAGGTATAGGGGAGGCTAGCCCAGGCACTAGTGTTAAAATTGGTTTATTTCTCTAAGTTGTTTAAAGTGACATATGATGCATCCCATATTGGGATAGGTGGGGTTTTAAGCCATAAAGATTATTCCATGGCTTATTTTAGTGAGAAACTAGGGGAGAGTAAGATTAAGTATTCAGCCTATGAATTGGAGCGTATGCTTTGAGGTGGGTGCTAAAACATTGGCGACCATTTGTCCTTCATTGAGAATTTATGATATTTACTGATCATGGCTCTTTAAGGCTGTTGAATTCTCAAGGGAAGGTGATCACCAAGCATGCACATTGGCTATATTACCTCCAACAATATGATTTTGTGATAAGGCATAAAGTGAAGTCCCAAATTAAGGTTGCAAATGCCCTTAGCCCCAAGCCACATTTGCTACATATCACTTCTGCAAATGCCATGGGGTTTAAGGGAATTAAGGAATAATTTACCCATGATGCTAATTTTACTAAAGTGTGGAAGGCCCTACAGAGGGTGGATGAGGAAAAAATCTATGACTTCATCTTGAGAAAGGGTTATCTATTTTATAGGACCAAACTTTGTATTCCTCAAAGGATCTATTAAGGAAATTATGATAACTGAATCACATGGTGGGGGTCTTGCCGGTCATAATCGGTTATGATAAGACATATGCTTTAGTAGCTAATTGCTTTTATTGGCCTAGAATAAGGAGAGATCTTCATAAGGTGGTCGATCATTGCATGGTGTGTGAACTCAACAAAGGAACCAAGCAACCAACTGGTCCCTATATTCCTTTTCCTACACCTAATAGATCGTAGCAACATCTCAGTATAGAGTTTGTCTTAGGATTACACCAAACCTTGAGACAACATGATTCTATTAAGGTGGTGGTGGACCGCTTCTCTAAAATGGCCTATTTCATTCCTTATAGTAAAATTTTTGTTGCCTCCTGGTAGCTACTCTTTTCTTGAAGGAGATAGTGAGATTACATGGAGTACTGTTATCTATTATTTCGATAGGGATGTGAGATTTGTTATTTACTTTTGGAAGACTCTATGTTCTAAGTTGGGCACAACATTAAAATTTTCTAGTGCCTTCCACCCTCAGACTAACGAGCAAATAAAGGTTGTAAATAAGAGTCTGGGTAATCTGTTATGTTATTTTGTATATAAACATGTCACTTGCTAGGATTTAATCCTTCCTGAGGCTAAGTTTACTTTTAATAGCTCTGTCAATCGCACCATAGGGAGTACTCTATTTGAGATAATCAATGGGTTCCACCCTAACACTTCCTTGGACACTCATTCATTACCATTATCAGCTATACCAAGTGAGGAATTTTTAGAGTTTCCACAATTGAGCAACATTCATGAGGAGGCTAAAAGGTTGTTGACTATAAAGGATGAAAAGTATGCAAAAACTACCAATCAAAGATGTAAGGGGAGGAAATTTAAAGCTAGAGATAAAGTATTGTTGCTTATAAGGTCCAAGAAGATGATGGCTGGAGGGTGCACTAAACTACACTAATGAAAGGACGATCCTTTTAAAATATTAAAGCATATAGGTTCTAACTCATACTTTGTTGAGTTATCACCATCCTATGGAATTAGTTTAATCATTAGTGTTGAGGATCTCACAGAGTATAAGAATGAAGAAATCTCCAATGGAAGAACAAATGGAGTTACAAGAATTGATCCCACAAATAAGGTCACAAATGGAGTATCCTAAAATTGTTGCAATTACCAACCATCAGTATGTTTCTAACTGACATGGAAGGTATAATAAATGTTTGGTGCAGTGGAAAGAGAGACATGAGTCAGAAGGCAAGTAGTTGTGAGCAAAGGATGTTAACAAAATAGCTCCCCAATTACTAGAAACATATATCCGCCAACACTTGACAGAGTCAAGTCTTGGGAAGGAGAGGTGAGATGATGTAAACAATGATGTCGTTTAATTTATGGCCTTGGATTTATATTTTTTATATGGATTTTATGGTTCTATGTAGTTATTTGTAGTGTATTATGTATCCTATTATGTGGGTTATTTGTCGTGTAATATGTAGTATCCTAGTTGGGGTCTTAGCTAGAAAAATCCATTTCAGTCTAATTGGATATTTTCATGTTGGCTATTAATTTTAATATTATGGTTGTTGTGGGCAAAAGAGAGTCAAAGTGCTTTGTGTGAGAAATTTGCAAATACAAAGTGATTCTGTAACTGTTCTCAGCTTGACTTATGTGAAAGGCACCATCGGCTATTTATGCCTTGTAATTTCTTTTTCTTCAGTCACAAATTTTATCTTGTAGGAAAGCTAAGAAATAGCTTTACAACTTTCATGAAGAGCTCCGAGGCTGAATTAGATGTCTGGTGGGCGAAATCACACCTGAAAGACAAAACAGTGTTGCTGTATAATAGAATTCTGCTGCAGCCATTTACTTAGCAAAACTGTGACATTTTGCTTGTGTCTGTCCTCTTGTAAGTCGGTTATGAGCTGTCCAGACAGCTGGAGAAGCTGTGACCTAAGGACAAACTTGGATTATTGGTTTTTGGAGGCCTATATAAGGAGGGGAGGTGTAAAAGGAAGCTGGGAATTTACTATTTTATTACATTCCTGCACTATTTTTCTCTCCTTCTCTCTAGGGTTTATTGGCTTACCTTGTAAGTTACTTTTCCTCTTGTTCATGGAGGGCTAAAAACCTTAGGAAAATCCTAGGGATGGATCACCTTGATGTGTAGTTGAAGTTGTTCTGAATATTTGCAGTTTAATCACTATCAAGTCCTTCCTTTCTCTTGTTGTTCTGATTAAGTGATTTATTTAATGAGGGTGTGCATATGATAGTTTCTTAATGATCATGTGTTTAAGAGAATTAAATGAGGTGAACAAAGTAACAAAGCTTTTTGGTGGATTGTTTAGCTTGGTTGGAATCTGACTTTTGGTAACTTTGCTGATAGATACATGCTTAGTTCATCTAACACTAGAGTGATTAAATTATGGATGCTTGTTCAGTAGAGATTCCATAGGATACTTAAGGGCTTCTTGATGTGTTCTAAGCTAAGCACTTGTGTGGTGATTAAATGATAAAATATTGATCAATAAAAGATTCACATCAAGGTTATTAGTATCCCCTGGATTAGTTACTTTCAAACATCCTATCAACTGCTTTCATCACTTTCCTTAGAAAAAAACTCACACAAACTAACCCCCCCTTCACTTACTATTCTCCTAGTCTGATAACATAGTCAGAGTAGTCCAAGGGTTCGACCCAATGTTACCACATACTACAGTTAGTGTTATGTTGGTAGATTGGATATAGATGATATAATTTGATAGCTTCGGTAGTTATCAAATTTTGGCACCATTGCCGAGAACTCACTTGAGTTTGGAGCGTCTTATTCGGAGTATATTTGGCTTGTTTCACTGCTAACCCCTCGGTTGTTGTGTTTTGGTGGCTTTTCAGGTGAAAATAAGTGAG
>JASKGM010011371.1:0-14957 GCA_034509205.1 Ceratonia siliqua
AGGTGTGGGCTTACAGGGCTAGGGCTCATAAACCCTTTCTTTCATTCAAAAATAGGGCCCTGGTCGGTCACTTTTCCAGGCCGGGGTTGGAGATTTGGGGTTTGGGGTTTGTTGGTTTGACATTTGTGGTTTGAGGTTAGGTGTTGGGATTTAGAGGTTTGGGGTTTGAGGGTTTAGGGTATGGGGTTTGGTGGTTTGGGGATTTGGGATTTGGGCATTGGGAATTTGGGGTTCAGGTTTCAGGTTTTAGGGTTTGGAGTTTGGAAATTTAGGGTTTAGGATAAAATGGTCATTTGCATCTCTCAAAATTTTCCCATGGGATGAGAATCTAAAAATACTACTCCCATCCATGGAAAATGTTTTTATGGGAAACTCTCTCAAAAAGTGTTCCCAAGAATCTTAAAGTATGTTTGGAGCGGTTTTTGTTTTATTATTTTTTTAAAATTATTTTTTAGAACAACTATAAAAAATAATTTTATAGAACAAAAAAACAAAAAATTTGTTTAGATAAAAATATTTTTCATCAGTTATTTTTCTTGTTTTATAGAAAACAGAAGGCAAAAATAAGACAAAATACAAAAAAGTTGTTTTCTATTTTTATTTTCTAGTCATTATTTTTTAAAACAGTTTTTAAAAACAATTTATCAAAACACATTTCCATACAGATTTCTTTTGTTTTCATAAAACAAAAAAACTGTTTTATAAATGCATTCCAAACAGGACCTTAATTTCTTGAGAAATTTTTTTTTCACCTTGTACCAAACTTGAAAAATTAAGATTTCCGGATAATGATTTTCGATAAACTTTGAAGAATCCTTGTACCAAAGACCCCTAGCACTAAGTGATAAATAATGTTCCTAAAGTTGTACTGCTGTGTTCTTCTCTAGCCATGTAAAATTCAGTCTGGCAATTTTGGTTTACACCATCTAGTGTAACAGATCTTAGCATGCATGCAACTAGCTGTGAGATGGGCTTGAATCTTGAGGGGCCTAATCCAAAATTCTTGTTAGCCCAAAGTAAATTATGTATCATAGCGAGAGCCCTCAAGTTTATTAAAACCAAGCTAAGGTGAACTTGTCCAAGTTGGAGTGCTAATGCCGAGCTGACTTGACCTCTAGCACTATACCGAATTGTAAGCAGACCAATCCATTTAAATCCATATTTAAAGAAGCTGAAGTATTATCAATCCAAGCACGACGCATCCAAAATGCATAAACCAGCTTTAGCTCATTTTAACAATGCTATGCGTTGCTTCTTCTTTCAAGCTTTGATCATTTGATCCTTCTATCCAATTGTTATGAGACAAAATTTGGTCATGTCTGATTGATCATTTTTAACCGTTGTTCATTGACAGTCACAATAGTTTTGACAAAAACAAGAGTACCTAATCATAACCGTCCAATATGCATAAATAACCATAAATGAGACATGATCAATCATAACCAAATCCATTTGTTATTACTTGTGCACTAATCAATTTGATCCTCATATCCTATTGTTAGTTATAATCAGTGTTCAACAATATTGTCTCAGATTTCTTAGAACGCAAGTGTCATCAATCCGAACATCTTAATTTCAGAGGATAAATTACCTTTTTTGGGCAATAACCTATCTATATTATGGTTTCACTTTCACTACACAAAGAGGAGCAACAATAAACTGGAAACACATAACACAGTAGTAACGCACATCCTGATCAGTGATCAACCCCCATTGAGACCACTTTCATGCCTTCTTCAGGTACCTGTTACGTAGATCACATTTCACTAATATAATGACAGTGAGAAGCAATTAAGCATTCTTCCAATGAGTTGGATTCAACAGACATGCAGAAAAGGCAGCCGCAGAAGAGAGGCATCATGAATATAAAAGCCAGCCTTCAAGAGAACAAAATATGCTATCCATCTAGAAATATTTACCCCATATACATCACAATATTCAACAAATTTGATGTTGCGGATAACTGAACAAAACTCTGCACAAAAGAGAAGCCTAGACATGAGACCCTATCTAGTATTTAATGTGCCATTCTTTAATTGAGCTTACGCTTACACCTACGAATTGCAGCAGCTCTGGAAGCATTTTCCTCATCACATTGAGGAGATTCTTCTACAACACCTTCCTCCAGCACAATCAGCCCTCGGTTGCGGGACAGCTTCCTGATTGGAGTTGTGGTCAATACTGGTAGAGAATTGCATGCGCCAGTCTCTGCCTGAGTGACAACCACAGAGCAAAACTGAGTCCTATGTGGCATTAGCTCCTCTCCATCAGGCACCATGTCCTTCATTAACTGGAAAACAATGTTTGCAAACAGATTATAATAAAAGAGTGATAATGCCATATCTCACCCAATCAAGAAATATAGAACAAAATTATTAACTATAATATTCTAATTTTGATAAAACCCATTCACCATAATATATTTCAGTCTACAAAACAGACCTGCAAAAATCCTACAATATATGTTAGAGATGAGATTAATGTATTTGTAATATTATCAAAAGCAAAGTTTATCATGGCATTTTGCATACACGTAATTTTATAAATTTTATTATTTCCTTCCTACTTCCAACACATGTTGAACAAGATACTTTACAATAAACCTTCAGAGCCTCACAGGATGCTATTATTTTAAATTGACTGTATGCCCCAAAACTCTTGGCTTATAATACAATTTGCATGGTACTCTGGTATGCACCTTGATGCATTACTGTTTCCTGAGTATGCAACTATTCATACCTTCCAATCTTGATAATCATATCGGAACACAAAATGACTATAAGAAACTTCTTTTGACATAACCGAGTTGGATGCTGGAGCATTTCTTGGTGCTGAAAAGGAAAACATCATATATTGAAATATAGATAGGACAAAAGAAATCAAAAAGCAAAATATCAAGTTTATGGTCAAAGAAATGTCTTACAAACATAGTGAGAACCATTTTCATCTAGAGATATTTCAGCACGACCATCTTTAACTAAGAATGATAGAGCAAACAAGTTTTCCACTGTCTGAGCAAAACGTGTTCTGTTCAAAATTAGGCTTTCTAGTCGAACACGTTTCTTCCTCCTCAAGATTTCAAACATTGTTGCCATATTCTTATCAGTATCAGTTTTTTCATCTACCATTGTATCATCAAGCTGTTCCAAATAAACAATAAATTTGAGTAATTTCCAAATACTTGCAAAAACATGCAAATCTTTTAAGCAGTTAAACAATTCATACGCAAAATACGCACAGTTTGTGCAGAAAAAAACACATTTTTTTCATCCACTTAAGGAATTCATGAAGTAAAAAGCTTAACAAAACCACATCCTTTCTTTCCATAGAAAATGTACTAAGTCATGTATACAAACTTCAGAACGTAATATTCATTCATAAAAGCACCCATTTTTTTTCCTGTAGTTAAGAAATGCAAATTAGTTAGATAGCACAGATAATGCCAAAATTATAAGGAACAAAGCAAGGCAGAAACCATTCACTGAGAAAAGGAAAAAATCGAGCAGAAAGCAAAGTCACCTCTTCAGGCCTAGCCTTAGCAGTTGGCCTTGCACGTTTTCTGTGACCTGCTGCAACCTTCCGTTGCTTCAACTCATTTTCCATCGGACCAAGCCTTTAAATAAGTAACACAATGCCAAACATAACAGAAGTTAAGACATACCACCAGTATACTTGGGCAGCAATTTTAGTAAAGAGGAAAATCCCTATATACTCACATGGTACAACAGCCATGAATCTTCATGAAAATCGGCGACACAGCCTGTCCAATTTCTTTCCAGTTAATTGAGTTTTGGGCACCCTCTTGGCTGCTTATATTCCTACTGGATTGCCCAAACTCATTGAGCAAACAGCTAACAAATTCTGAAGGGGTAACACCCTCATTAAGCAGAGACTTAACAGACCCCACCAAAGTGGTAGCCAAGTCAAGCAGTGCTTCAGCATCTGCAACTTGCTCTCTTGGCTTCTGAACTGAAATCGCAATGGGTAAACAACGTTACCATCTTAACTTTTCCAAATCAGACAAGCCATCTATGCGATGTGCCAGAAAAAGGATCAAAGTTTACAGGCAAACTGACAGAATACCTTGCTCATGTAACATCTCTACTTCATTCATGATGCTATTGAACTTATCCGAATCCATCTTCACCAAATCATCCCTTTTCTCTGTCATAGTTTCAAATAAATCAGAGTATTCAAATTCAAATTCAAATTAAACAATAAAAATCCAGAAGTAGTCAATTAGAAAAATATGCAAAGTTCACATTACCATTAATTAGATTCATGAGTGCTGCGTACTGAGACCGAATCACCCTCCGACTCGCTGGGTCCTGCTCGCTCTCCTGAGTCGACTCATGGTCAGCGGCGTCGGCCCGGCCACCCCATAGCCGTTCTCTCTTCACGGTTCGGAGTCGGTCAGCGCAGTTGGCTTGGCTGCTATCGCCAATGACGCGTTCGCGTTTCCTGGTCGCTCTCATGGTTACTAAATTCAAGAAATCGAAAACAAGCAATTTGAGAAACCCTAATTTCCGAAGATAACAGCGAATGGAGGAGAAGAATATTCAAGGAACTCAATTCCTTTGAATGTTATGGGTAGAAAAGAAAGGGAACGATTTCAAGCCTTCGGTAAATAAAGTGAAATTTAAACAAGTTACAAGCGCGTGACTCTCTCTTTCATCTCCGTTTTCGGATTCGGAGTAAAACTTTTTTCCCGCTTCTCTGAAACTAGGATTTCTCCCTCCCTTTTTCTTCCGTATAAAAGAAGGTAATTTCGATCCATTAGTTTCATGTCTTTTTATGTATAATATATAGTTGAATTCTTTGTATATGATAAAATTTATATTGTATTAATATATATTTATTATATTTGGATAAGATGTTATTTAAAAGAAAAAATTATAAAAATATAATTCACATAATATCTTTTTGTCTAGTGATGAATTAAATTTGATTTGTTATAATTTTATATTTTTTTATTTGTATGATGTCTAAATTTAATAAACATATATTAATATAATATAAATTTTATTATATATATAAAAAAATTTAATTATATATCAAGAAAAAAATAAAAAAAATAACAACTGAATCCTTATCAAAAGAAGAGGCGCTAACCTAGCACCTTCCCTCAGTTAAATACTCAGTACACAAGTACAATACCTACTAGTTTTACCTCTTATTACTCCTTTTTTTTTATATTTTTATATTATTTACTTATTTTTATTTCATATATTTATTTTAAATAATTAAATATTTTTTATAATTTTATAATTTTTTTAAATTTCTAAAAAATTCAAAGAAAAAGTAGAAAACTACAAAAACATTTTAAAATTTTTTTAAAAAATACAAAAAAATGAAGAAAAACAAAAAAATGTAATGAGAGATAAAAATAGTGAAGCATTGTAACTTTAACTGTAGGAAAAAATATGTAACTTAACAAAACTCATAAAACAAATATAAGAATATAGAAATCTAATTTGTGAAGATATGAAAAATGATAACAATAACAATTTCAAGTAATATTATTATGTACAATATAAGCAATAATATACAAATACAAAAATTGATGTAATTATTGTCTACAGTGTAAGTAAGAGATGGGTAAAATATATGACTTTAGTTTTATTTTATATTTTTTTAATCTTTCATATGCAATGTTCTTAATAAAAATAAAGTGGTGATCTCTTTTGTTATTTAAAAAGAATTTTATATTTGGGGATATAGATAATTAAAGATTAGTTTATTATTTATTCATAAAAAATTATTAATTCCTTATTTAAAAAGACTTAAATTTATAATTTACTTATACATGATCAAAATAAAATAAAAAATAGATATGGAGAGCACTGAATTAATAAAGGATAATATGACATGTCGTAAGAAGTAACTAGTGAAACAATTATGATATTCCCACACTCACTTATTCCCACACCTCCCACACCCCTTTTATATATATAGGAGGTGTGGGAATAAGTGAGTGTGGGAATATATAAAAGATATATATATATATATTATGATATTCCCACACTCACTTATTCCCACACCTCCTACACCCCTTTTATATATATAGGAGGTGTGGGAATAAGTGAGTGTGGGAATATCATATATATATATATATAATTTTTTTTTTTGCTTACCTGGTACCAAATCAGCCTCTTCCCACTTTTGTAACTTCTTCCCCATTTCAGCAATTTCTTCCCGCTCACTCTCTTCCCCCAAGTCTCACTTTTTCCCTTCCTCCATTCCCGCTCAGGGTCCATTTCGTAAGTCTCATTCTTGCCGTTGTTCGCCTCCATTTCGCACTGGGTTGCTCACCATTCACTTTGTCATCGGTGACTCCTCATTCGCGAAGGAACCATTTTTCACCTCCTCTGCACCTTGTCTGTAAGTTCCATTTCGCCGCAGGTGGCTCCTTTTTCTTGGGTATATATGCTTGTTTTCTGACGATAGCTTCTGTCATGTTCTTTTTTGGAGTTGCCTGTTTATGTCTGGTCTTGCTACTATAAGTATTGCATTGCATGCATTTGTCGCTGTCACAACGTGACGGCCGGTGAAAAGCATCATTTTATGACTTTAGACACGTAAGGAAAAACGCAGAGAAAAAATGAAGTCGCCACCAATTAATTAGAAGGATAATTGGAATCCTTAAAAAAGAAAGTAAAAGTGGCCTTTAGAACCAGAGAAAAAGTTCAGTAGTCTAATTACGCGTGGGGAAGGTGTTGGCACCCCACAACGTCCATCCCTAAGGATGGTTACCCTAAATTGTTTATGCTTTAAAAATTTTAATTTATTTAATTTACCCCTTTTATTAATAACATAATAAAAGACAAAAATAGAAAAAGATAATTAGACTCGCCTTTCTAAGTAAGTGCCTACGTACCCTAAAAGGGTTCAAGGTCAACGTAGTTCTGAATATTTGAATAAGTTGACTAAGTGAGATATATGATATCAGACGATAGAATGATTGGACATTTAGGGAAATATAAAATTTTACTTAAAACCTGGATGAGAATTGGAACATTATGAATAATATATCTCCACTAAATACCCAAGAAAATAAGACTTTAGGAAAATGAAAATTCCACTAAAAGTCTAAAAAGGAAATAGTCGGGACTTCGGGAAAGATGAACTTTCACTGAAAGCCCGTGGGATCTAGGATATAGGGGAGTATATAACTCCACTAAATGCCTATGGAGATTATGACTTTGGAGGAGATAAGCTCATACTAAAAGTCCTTTGTACATGAAGATGATGATTTTATTACTCTTAATCGAATTTTAGTTTTTCCAAATTTTGTGACAAAACTGAAATTTCTGAAAGAATAGGAGTAAGAATGAAATTTTCAAAAGTATTTATGTCAAAATAGAATTCTCAAAATATTGGGGTTGAAATGATTATTAAAATATTGGGGTTAAAATACAATTTATGCAAATAGTGTATTCAAAATATAGTTTATGTGAATAGTGGGGTCAAAATGTTTTTTTATGAAAGTAATGGGGTTAGAAATATAATTTATGTAAATATTTGGGACAAAATAAAATTTATATGAATAATGGGACCAAATGCAATTTTTTGAAAATATTAGGGCCAAAAAAATAATTCATGTCAATAGTGGGGCCAAAATGTTGTTTTAATATTATTGAGACCACAACTGTATTTAAAGAATTGAGAACAATATAAGATTTTCAAAACATTGAATCTGAATTTTTCCAAGAGTTAACCCAACAATATTGGGCTTTTACTAAATTTAGGCCCTTGAAGCCCAATAAGCTTATCTTATATTTGGAGTATTGGGCCATTGGAGCCATTTTATAAACATTGGGTCTTGAACCATCTTTTATGAAAATGATTCTATTAGGGCCTTGAAACCTTTAAAATTAATTTGAGTGGGTTTTTAAAACCCTTTTGACAAATATTTTAAGTGAGCATTGGAAGCCTCATATTCAAAATTTGAATTGGAGGAGATGGAATCACATATCCAATAAAGACATGGGGACTCCAATTGCCCTCCTACACTATTAGGCTTTAACATATTAGCATTACGAATCATTATTTTCGAAGAAACAAATACCTCTCATACGATAATTAGCCAAATTCCACCATTTTTGACTAACTTGAACTTAATATGCTATTGATTCCAAATCTAATATGATAATGACAACCAAACCTGAATAACATGTGGAAACCATGCATAACCCCAAAATTTCATCACATGCAAACTTCATTAGGAATTCAAATATTCCACACATAAAAATAACTCATCCTATCCGTTATGTAAATGATAACAAAGTTTTGTCATAAGCATGTGTTTCAGAAACCAAGCTCCAGAATTTATTATATATAAAAAAAAAAACAAACCTTATACTAAACCAAATCATATTAAAGATGGATATAGGATAATTTAGGATTGAAACCCACATGAAGCAGGCAAACAAAGTAGCATGCAATCCTCTATTACTGCTGATTATCGTATCAAAACAGGGTGTACTCTACTTGATCCAAAATATTAATCAGAACAAAACACTTCGTGAGAAGCCTTACACAATAAACATAAACCTCTCTACATCCCAGTGAATGCAAACAAGATAGGGGGTGCCCTTAAAGATTCTTGCCCAGAATCAAGGTGAAATTATAGGCTAGGATTGGGATTGATTCTAAAAAATCCCAGGACATCATCAAACTCCTTATTAGGACACCTAACTAGATAAGCTCTACTTATGCTTAAGTCAACCAGTTAAAAATCATTCATTTTGAACTATCAGATAATCAGAACAGAGCATCCAATTGAACATCAAGAACAATGTCAACATGGACCCAACAGACTCAACCCCTTAAGCGTATTTCCCAGAAATTAAGTCTTTTGGGAATCAACCAAGGTGCATTAAGGCCAAATCATAGTAACACAATCTTCCAAAAAACTAAATTAGATTGAAAACAAACATAGCAAGTCACAGTCACGACAACATGCCTCTTAAGATTCAAATCCAGAAATTGAAGAAAATCATGTACCATATACGCTTTAAAATTCCTAATGAAGATGATGAAAGGAACCACAACATACATTAACGGGGATAGTACCGAAACAGAAGTAGGTTTTTTTGTTACAAAATATCAACTAAAAAAAAAAGAATACCGAGGCACCCGCATATTTAACAGTACCAACAACACTAAAACGGCAGCAAATCTGGACAGAACAGCAACTTGCATGTTCAGAGCAACAACTGCCAATTTTAGCTTCAAGACTTCCTCATGTGGTTCGTAGATCACCTCTAGCTTTTTGTTAACCTCCAAACTCCCTTACTCTCGGTCTCTTTAATCTCGCGATTTCCCCCCTCGGATTTGTCCTCCCCTGCTCCTCGACGCTCTCCCTTGATTTATGCTCCCTAAAATGAAATCATTTGTGCCAGGGAGCAGATCCCGCGAACAGAGGGGCAGAGGCGTGGCGTTAATTCAGGTGAGACAGAGGAGCCGAGATGAAGGTGCAGCGGGGCTCAAAGGGGAAATGGGGAAAGATGAAAGGGATGTGGGGGTTGCGTGACCGTGATGCACTGAGGAGCAAGGACAAAGATGAAAGGGTGAGCAGGGAAGGACGGCATAGGGGAGAGGTCATGTGCAGAGGTGGAAAGGGGAAAGAGACTGCACAGAACTAGGACAGAGGAAAAGCAAAATTACAGAAGAAATGAAATTGGGGAAAAATGGCGTGTGCTACAGGTTTCAGGAGGTGGGGCTCCAGGTGTGGGTTAAGTTGGTGAATCCGGGTTGTTGGGCTAGGCTAGGTGACTGGGCTGAACTCCTTTTTTTAGGGTTACCAAAATTGGTTTTTGAACTCTTTTTTTGTTATTTTTTTAATTTTATATTTATATTTTCTTTTCTTTTCTTTGATTATTTGTGGTCTCCTAAAAAATTTAATGATATTTTTTTTATTTTTTTATTTTTTATTTTTTCATTTTTTTTAAAAGTACCTGGACAAAATTAGGTGTTTACAGTCGCTACCTTCCTTTTTTCGATTTTAGCATTTGGCATTTACTTAGCTTCCATATCAATGTGCTCTGTGATGTTGCGCCTTATTAAATTAGTAATCAAGAACATTTACTTTATAATCTTCACCAACTATGACTCAATGATTTTCTTCATTCTTTGTGATAGAGGCAACAATGAAGCACAAGTGAGAAGATATATTATAGGACACTAACAATAAATTATTAATATTGATGCTCGTTTACTTATGGGTTAGGCAAACTTTATGAAGAATATCATATATATTTTGGACATACTTATATATGCCTAACAAATAAATAAATAAATAATATATATATATATATAGATATTCCAAGTTTTTTTTAAAAATTCAGGTTTTAAGAAATTTAAAAAAGTGAGGATCTAAAAGGGAAAGAAGCCATTAAGAATGTTTGTGTGTTTTGATTATTTAATCTAGTTATAGAATTAGTTTAGTTCACAATAAGTTTATCTTGTAACAGAAAAAAAATGAAAGAAAAAAGTCAAATTTCCTAATTAATTAGACATGTCCAATACATAAAGTGACTTGTCTATATAAGATGATGATAATTGTATCATTAATGGGAATGTAATTTTTCACTGTACAACAATAAATTAACTACTGACATTATTGATATCTTTTAGTATTGACTTTTAGGAGCATTTTTCACTATCTAAATATGAAGGGAGTGATATTGTGTTCTCCTCATTCTTTTGATTAATGTGTTAGTAAATTCACCTGTGTTAGCATGAATTCCTACATGAGTGGTGCTTTTTTCCAGTTATTTATGCAGTCCATAATATCATGCATTGGTTAAGCAGGTCAATGGAGGATAATTTGGTTTCCATCATTGAGTCAGACAATAATGACGTTGTATGTATATCAAGTGAAGAATGTGATGCAGTTTGTAGTGTCAATGATGAGCTTGTTCCTCAAGATAGTGATTTAGCATGTCATTTGCTTCAGTAGATGATGTTAAATCATATTATAAATTATAAAAGATATTCTATTGAATAAGATTTTGGTTTTCTGATAAGAAACTCAAGGAAGGATAAAAATAGAAAGCTGAGATACTTTATACTCACATGTTATAGGGAGGGAACTTATAAGTCAAGGGTTTCAAATTCGTTTAAGATTATCCTGTAAATAAAGAGTGAATGTACTGCAAAAATTACAATATCATTGAAGGAGAATGGTCAATATTTCATAAGCACAGTTACACTCAACCATTCACATGAAGTGAGTCCTACGAAAGCAAGGTTATTTAGAAGTAACAAGAAAATGAACATGCATGTTAAGAGAGTGTTAGATGTGAATGATACAGCCGGAGTTAGATTGAACAAAAGTTTTCATTCAATTGTTGTCTAAGCATGAAGATATGAGAATTTACATTTTGTTGAGAGAGATTATAGGAATTATATTGAGAAAGAAAGACGTGCAATTGGTAAGGATGGTGATGGTCAAGCCTTGAAGACTTATTTTGCTATGATGCAGGAACAAAATAACAACTTCTTTTATGACATTGATTTAGATAATGAATTTCGTGTTAGAAATATATTTTGGGCAGATGCAAGGAGTATATCTACTTATGAAGCATTTAGGGATGTGATAACGTTCGATACAACTTATATTACGAATCAATATGACATGCCATTTTTTGCATTTGTTGGTGTCAATCACCATGGCCAATCAGTATTGCTTGGATGTGACCTATTATCTTGTGAGGATACTGAGGCTTTCATGTGATTGTTTAAGTCTTGGTTACGTTGCATGAATGTCATTCCATCAAAAGCAATTGTGACTGACCAAGATAGGGCTATGCAAAATGGAATTGGAATAGTATTTCCAAATATTCGGCATCGATGGTGCTTGTGGCATATTATAAAACAAGTGCCACAAAAATTATGTGGTTATGCACAATACAAGTTAATCAACTACTACTTGCAAAGTGTAGTTTATGACGCATACACTGAAGAAGAATTTGAAATAAAGTGGGCAAAGTTAATTGAACATTTTGACTTACATGATAATCGATGGTTAGTTGGCTTGTATGAAGAGAGAAATAGATGGTTCCTGTATTCTTGAGAAAGTGTTTTTGGGTTGAAATGTCTACTATTCAACGCAGTGAGAGTATTTATGCATTCTTTAATGGATATGTTCAACATTCCACTAATCTGAAACAATTTGTCAATCAATATGACAAAGCACTTCGAGATAAGGCATAAAAGGCGTTTGAAGCTAATTTTCAGTCATTTAGTAGTACTTCCTTGTTGTATACAATCTCCTATTGAAAAACAATTTCAGGAGAGCTACACTCATGTAAAGTTTAAGGAGGTGCAAGATGAATTTAGAGTTAAAACAAATTGTGATGTATCACTCTTATGTGTGGATAGTTCAATTTGAACTTACAGAGTTGTTGAAGATAGGATGATTGTTGACAAGGTAAGGAAATTGAAATTTGATGTAACATTTAACCGTGATAGTAATGATATCAGTTGTAAATGTCTCTTGTTTGAATTTAGGGGTATTGTGTGTAGACATTCACTTTATGTGTTTGGTTGTGAAAGAGTGAAACAATTGCCTTCAAAATATATTTTGTCAAGATGGAGTAAAAATGTAAAGAAACGACATGTATATATCAAGAATAGTTATGATGTGAAACAGTTGAAGCCATAAATCCAAAGATTTGATATTTTATGCAAGGAATTTAATAAAATTGCTGAAATTACTGTTGAGCACGAGGACCTTGATGACTTTCTTTGACACAACTTGGGATAACTAAAAAGAAGATTGAAAATGATGGCTTGTTCCACGAAGGCCAATCCTATTGAATCTGCTTCCACATAACATGAAAAGGAAATAAACGTCATTGACAATTCAACCACAACAAATAGAAATTGTAGTCCAAAACACACCAATCGCAAATGTCATCCCACTTTAAAGAGAAAAATATTAACTTTAGAGAAGGCTGTAAAAAGTTGCAAACAAAGAAAGATGAATAAGGAAGTTACTCAGACGCCTTGTAATGAGGTTAGCAACGTGTATCCTTAGTTTATGAATTTCTTAATATATTACAGCTTGTGCTATGCAAGCATTTTTAAATATTTACTGATTGCTTCTCTTCTATTACATAGGTTTGCAATATCAGTCTACTGGGTCAGAATGATGAGAACAACTTTAGTTTGAGATCCTATTTGACAACTAGCAATGACGATATATTTACTAATAAATTTCCTATGGTTTGTGTAGCTAAAGCCAATGAATATTCTAATAATGAATGTACAAGTAATTTCCTTCAAATTTTGATAACTTCTCTTTTCATATATAGGTTTGCAATATCAGTCCACTGAGCCAAACTGATGGAAATAACTTGAGTTTGGGAGCCTCTAGGCAATTAGCAAAGACAATATATTTTTTGATAAATTTTTTATGGTTTGTGTAGTTAGATCCAGTGAAAATTATAATAATGAATGTACAAGTAATTTCCTTCAAATTTTGATAATTTTAGATAATGATTTATCAATTATTTTTAACAGCTAACAGATGTTGATAGAAGCACTTACTTAGCTAAGGGTAACAACAATCGTAACATGAATACTCTTTGGTGAATAACACCTCAATTTTTGCTCATGGTGAGTGTAATCTCTTTGTTCAATGAGGTTGCATTGCAATGCAAATCTATGATCTATGTTAATAATCTTTTCTGGTATATGTATGTACTTTGTTATCTACAGGTGATTCAAACTATAGTTATTCAGATGTTGGGAGCAATTTTGCAGCCTAACTAGTTAAAATGAGAATAGATACAAGCTTTTGATAGTACATATGATTTGTATGAGGTTTTGTAGTAAAGACACTAGTGTATGCCTTATGTAACAGATGTGCAAATTTTGATGATTGAACAATACATTTTGTGAATGATTCAAGTGTAATGGATGTCATTGTCTTAATTCCTTGAATTATTTTATGTTCATTAGCAGCATCCCATTTTGGTAATATTATGGAATTTGTGATGTCAATTTGTTAATCTGTTAGTTATATTTTTGTCCATTAGCACCATAGCATTATGTTCATCCCATCCTGTCCATTAGCAGCTTCCCATTATATCCATAGCAACATATTGTTTATGTTTAAATGCTAGAATTCCATCATTTTAGTTTTATTCTATTGCCATAAATTGTTGCATACATAACAGAACAATTTGTTGCAAACATAACAAACACATTTGCTTTTATTCCAATGCCAAAATTCCATACAACATACAAAATATTCCTGATTTGCTGTATACATAAACAAATTTGCCTTTATTCCAATGCCAGAATTCAACAGCAGCATACAAAATATTCCTAATTTACTACATACATAACAAACCAATCTGTTGCAATATTACTTGCAACTGACATCCTAATTCCACAACTTAAATACATAGCTTTCAACTATTACTAGCATACATAATTCCTAATCAATCGTAAGTGTGGTAAGCCCATTTTGCCGCCACCTATCCACCAAAGTCCCAACAATTGTTGCACCAACAAAGGATAAAAGTGTGCAACCTGTGAACAACTTCATTTTCATCTCATAAATAGACACATGCATGTATCAAACAAAATACCCATTAGTTTTTGGCCATGCATATAAGTGGCAAATTTTACAAGAATAAAGTTTTCGATTGTAGGAAGTGTTATAAGACATCAAATATAAAAATACCCAAAAGACTTACAAAATATAGTTAGCCAAGTTTATGAGCAAGCATACTTTTATCCTTGTTCCATTCAATTGGTACATATGTTTCTGGATTAAGGGAACATATAAAAATAATATCTTCAAGATATTCTTGTCTCCACGTTATATTTGTTTATGGATTTTTAAACCTATGCTAAACTATACAACACAGATTGCCAAGATATTTATTCAGTTAATTTTCATTTCAGTGAAAAAACACTTGTTAGATTGACTACAAAGA
>JASKGM010011371.1:15057-41456 GCA_034509205.1 Ceratonia siliqua
GCATGCCTATAAGAAATAGTGAAATTATCAGAGTCAAAAGCAGGGTTACTCATATTACTCAGCAAATATAAGCCAAAATTTTCATTTCAGTGAAAAAACACTTGTTAGATTGACTACAAAGAGCATGCCTATAAGAAATAGTGAAATTATCAGAGTCAAAAGCAGGGTTACTCATATTACTCAGCAAATATAAGCCAAAGTAGAGAGAGAATTGTGAGATAAGCATTGTGTTAATCATCCCTGTTTTATAGGGCATAAGCAAACATGTCAGAGAACATTTAAGATTAACAGGAGGATCTATTCTGTTTGATTCAGAGAACATTTCAGAGATAAGCATAGTGTTAATCATCCCTACACAATGTCTTTTACATAATTTATCGGTTACAGTTTTCATATCAGGAGTATATACTCTGTTTGATTTAGATTCATTATGTAACCACAAGCCTGCACTAGTTATGTACAATAAAGATCCAGTGTAATAAATGTAGCAGTCCAGTCAACCAAATAATCATACTAGAATGAAGGAAGGGAGAGACTGTCTAAAATAATAGAGGACAAAATTTTGTCTAAAGAAGTGCTAACCCTCGGCTGGAGATCAAATGTTAAAGGTCAACAACCATTCACCATTGAGTGGTGAGGAAGCCCCCACATGGTGTTTTGAACACCTGATTTTGTCCAAGCATCCCTTAAAATGTTAAGATTGAAAATTTATCAAAAAAAAAGGTAAATAAGAAAAATAAAAAATCATAAAAAGATATATATAATAACAATTAAAAAACAAAAAAAAAAGCAAACAAACAAACAAAAACAGAAGAAAAAAAAAACACTAGCCCAAAGGTCATTTTTTGACAACCCAACGGACATTATACAAAAAAAAAAAGAAGAGATCTAACCCAACACCCATACCCAGTCTAGCCCAATCACCCCAACCCGGATCTAATTCCCTTACCCTTGTCCCTTTCACCTCTGCACCACGCCTCTTCCTCTCTGAACCAACAACTCCCGTTGTCTCGTTCTCTACTTTTTCCAGTTGCACGTCCCTTCCCCCTCCTGCCAAAACCACTTCCATTTCTGATTTCCCCATTTGCTGATCAGCCCACGCCTCTGATCACCCCAGCTACCCTTCGTCCTTGCCCTAGCCAACCTCTACGTCTTTCGTTTTGGGTTCTTGATGCCTCTACACACGCGACAGCACGCTCTCAGAAGCCATGCGCGACAAAGCTAGTCCTTTTGGTGGCTTATGGCGGCTTACCACGCTGGTCCAGTGGAATGATCAAGGGCACCAAGATTTTGTCCCCTCCAGAAACCTATAAATGGTGAAAGGGGGGAAAATCAAAAGGGGAGGACGAAGAAGAGAAGCCGGAAGAAAACGAAGAGCTGAATTTGAAGAAAGCCATCGCATTTCGGGAATCAATTTCTAGAAGAATTAACACTATCGCAGACTTAGAACTTCGCTATCCATTGCAGGGAGGAAAGATACCTTATTTCTTACCTATTCCCCTTTGAATTTGGTGTCCAGGTCCGATGCCTTTTGCATATCTGGGATGAAATCTGTATTTTGGGGATGATGGGTTCTGACTTCTGGTATTAATACCGAAACCAAATTCAACTTTAGTTCGAGTTAGGTTTAATTGTGGTATAAATCTGCTGTAATGCTTGTGCTCTATCACGTTTCAACCCCATTAATTGGTTTTACGGTATTTGGTGGTTAAGTCAGAAATTGCTTCACTAATCTCTTTGACTTGCCTTTACTTGGTAAAAAAAAAAAACACAGATTCAGGTAGCTGATTTTTGTACCTATTGTTCGTGATCTGATTGCCTCAATATGCTTTAGGTAGAATCTGGTTTGTTTTAGATATTCGTTGACTTAAAGAGGGACACTATTTTTGAAGAAGAAAAATTACTTTGCATTTTAAACACCACCTCACCTTGTTGCCCAAAATTTGATTATGCTCTTAAGGTAGAATATGGCCTGGTTACAGCACATTAAACCAGTATGGCGCTACTAAGACAACATACTGGAGATTGGGTGCAAATTTAATGTCATTTAAGGCCCATAACAGGTTTGCCTGGTAATGCTCGAATCTGTTTAAAGCTTGGTAACATATCTTTAAATTGGGTATCATCATCTAGTGCTTTCTTGCTGTTTGGAAGAAGAGTTTACCTACGAGCTAGGGGATTAGTCTCAGTTTCAGTAATTGCTAGATCTTTAAAAAAGTCGGTTTGTTGCTTGCACGCTGCAATTAATATCAATGCCTATTGGAGGTAGTTGGTTGCTTGACAAAGTCTGTTAAGGTTAGATTGACACTAAGTTGATGAGATGTGGCTTTTAGAAATAACATGGGGAACCAAGTCTTCCAGAGCACGTGGGGTTTAGTATTTTAATTGGAACCTGTTCAAGAAAGTTAAAAAAAATGGGTTCAAGGATTCCATTGAAGAGGGACTTTCATAAAGGAAATTTTAAAGGCCTATTTTATTTCAAAAAAAATTTAAGTTTGTTGGGGTTTTAATGATCCACAATTGATCCCATTTGAATTGGGCTTCAATGCCTACTCTATTAAGTTTCTCTTCTTTGTAAGTTTTTCTTTTTGGGCAAATAAGTTGTAAACTTAGGGCCCTCAGAATCTTGGAAGGTATGAAAATGAAATTGGACTTAATCAGTTTTGTTGAAAGGCCCGATTTATTTGAACTTTTATATATGGACTTCAAAGGAAGTAGAAAGGTCATTCAAAATGTCCATTAGAATTAATATTAAAAGGGCCTAATGAGTTAACTCAAAATGAGATTCTAAAAAGCCAATTGATATTAACTAAATTTCAAAAAAAGGGACCTAACGTTTGAAGTCAATTTCTAGGTATCTCGAATTTGACCCCCAACACTTTCATAAATTTAAGTTTCAATTCCAATACTTCCAAAAATTCAAGTTTAACCCCAATATTTTCAAAAAGGCTATTTTTTATCCCCCAGATATTACAAATGACGGTTTTGCCCCAAGGATTCAAAAAGATTGGTCTGATTTCGACATTAGAATCCCTTAATCTATCTCAAACATCATGTGAAAAAATATTTTCTTGATTTTGTTAAGCTGTATGTGGAAATTCATTTTCACATACTGTCTTCACTTCTTTGAATATTATGTGGGAAAATATTCTCTCATTTTGTTGGGTATTATGTAGAAATTCATTTTTTTCATATTGTCTTTATGCCCTCCAACTTTATGTAGATAATTAATCTCTCATTTTGTTGGATCTTATATGGAAATTCACATTCTCATATTATCTTAATCCCACTTATGATTTTGTGTGGAATTTATTCTTACACATTATTCGAATTTTATTTCCACCTTATTAAAGTAATCATATATCCTTAGGCAAATTTTAACCAAATTAATTCGAACTACGTGAATCTTGATCCCTCCAGTGGTACGTAGGCACTTACACAATAAGACAGATCCAATTCTCTCACTTCTTTATTTTTCTCTAAAATCACGATAATAGAAAGGGGTAATTTAAACACAATAAATTTAAGCATAAACAATTTAGGATAACTATCCTTAGGGATTGACGATGTGGGGTGCATAATACCTTCCTTACACGTAATTAGACTCCCGAACCTATCATTTGGTTCCAAGGGCCAATATTTGTTTTTCAAATATCTCAATTATCCTTTTAATTAATTGGTGGCGACTCCATTCTTTTTATCTTTATATTTTTTCCTTTTGTCGCCCGAAGGTCATGATAGTACATTTTTTCTCGGCTGTCACGTTGTGACAAGTGTTACCAGCATATTATCACTCAACCAAAATTACTGAATAAAATGAGTTATTGCAGCTAGAAGGAAAGAAATTGGCCAAGAAGAGTTTGGTAATGTTTCGAGTCTTCTTGAGCTTGGTTACTAAAATGCTACTATTCTCTCTCAAATTTTTCTATTGCAAATACTCCCAAAAAATAAATGCAGCCGTGGACTGTTCCTGGAAAGTCACATGGCTTTCTAAAAAAAAAAACACTCTAAGAAAAGAAGTAATATAAATATTTAATCAATCAAATATCCTTACTTGTTGGCAACAGAATGCATCCATGAAAATATTTAAAAAGGCCTCATAATTTCAAAGAATCTAAGAAAATTTCAAATTTTATACAATATCAAAAAAGCACCTTTAATTAACATAAAAATCCAAGGTTCACTCATCTCATACAAGCACTGATTAATTAAACTTTTATTTGCACGTTGCTTCTTTCAAAAAAATTTCACTACATTTAATATTCTCACAAAATTTATAAATATCCAATTTATTGCAATCTTGTAACATTATAAACGTTATCAATTCACATAGTTTAAATGACAGGGACAAACAATTAAAGCACAAATTAGGATTTAGATTTTTAAAATGCAAAAAAATATATACCTTAATTTGAATAAGCTGGGCCTCTATTGTTACAGCTCCAGAGAGCTCACTTGAATAGTCAGGCTTCAAACAGAGAAGAGACTTATAAGAACCAAAGAACAAAATCAAAATATTGAGTCTAACCCAAATAAGAAGATAGCAAATTATTTATGTAGCCAGCTGGCACATCCTAAAGTTTTAAAGCTTGCTACTAGTTACAAAGAGTTGCAAGTACCAAAAACTGAAACCCTATACATTAATTTGAAACAAAAAATCATTCTTCGACCTTATGGTTAAGCATTAGTGAGAACTATTCATAATATTTATGATGTATACAATGAAGAACCCCAACTCCAAGGCAGAAATTGTGAGGAATTCAAATAAGTACAACAGGATAAGAGTGAGACAAATAACATGGTTAGAAGAGAAAAAGAATGGTAAAGTTACATATGAGTCACATCACATTGTAGCTCTGGAGCCTAGATGGAATTGAAAGGAAAAAAGATTGTTAGTGATTCACTTATCCAACCCCACATGAATGAGCACAAAGCTTCTTGATAATGTTGTTCATTGTGATACTCATAATTAAATAGTTTGAATATAGTTTTTGTCAATTGCATTAAAAATGGGGAATTCAGTTATTATTGTATTTTTCTAGAAAATCACTGAACCTTGGATTTTGCCAAAAATACCAAAGTAACATGATGTTCTTCGAAAGTTTCAATATAGTTTTTATCAAGTTCTATGTTGGCCACCTTTATATACTTCACAGAAAAAATCTCAATAATCTAAATTTCCCCGTAACCCAAAACGTTTAGAGTAGTAAGAATTTCATCTATAAGAAAAGCAAAGTCCATATTAAATATCTAAGAACTTTCCGTATTCCAATTTGTATAGAAAGAGTGTCCTATAAACTACAATTTGGTTAAAAGTACCCTCCAATTTTTCATCACACATCGACTGTTATAGCAAATGCATCATCAAAGAAGACATGATTCTGCTATTACTTTCTAAGTGCTTATTCACCGTGCACCCAACAAAAGAAGCCTATCTATAAGTACATATCCAGTGCCTCCAATATTCAAAACAGGAATAAAATGAAATCAAAATAAAAGTGTAAACAAACAAATTTTAAATTTAAAGACCCTAGAAGAACATATACTGAAATCGAGTAGTTGGGAAGCATAATTACACACCTGTTGAATGTAATTGGCGTGCATAACAACAAGAATACAGAACATGGAAATGGAAATGGGTACGAAAACCTCTAGCTCCTGCACGCGTTGAAACGTCTACTCTGGATCCATGGGGAGGTTAAAGAACAAATATTCTTCCCCAAAAAGTGAAGGAATTTCAAAGCTCCCGTTTAGGCGAAAATGGAGATGGTGAAGACTTGTGGGAAATGGAGACTGAGCAGGAATGGAGGAAGGGAGAGAGTGCGACTTGGGGGAAGAGAGTGAGCAAGAAGAACACTATGCGAAATGGAGAAAGGGGAAAACTGAGACTTCGGGGAAGAGAGTAAATGGGAAGAATTTGTTGAAATGGGAAAGAATTGTCTTACGGAGGGAAGGGAGGGAAGAGTGGATCCGATTTGGTGATTTGGTGCAGTAAACAAATATAATAATAAAATGAAAAATATTATCCTACCACCCCCACCTTCTTTTTTATTTTTTATATTTTTTTTTAAATTTTTTTATTTTTAAAAATTAATTAATTATTTTTTATTTTATGTATTTTTTTTAAAATTTTTTAAGATATTTTTAAATTTTTTCTTAAATTTTTTTACATTCTTTTTACTATTCATTTATAATTTTTTTTACTATTCATTTGTAACTTAAAAGATTTTAAAAAAATATAAAAATGTCTTAAAAAATTCTAATAAAAATATATTATATAAACATATAATTAATTAATTTTATAAAATAAAAATTATTAAACAAAAATTAAATAAAACTTTAAAATAAATTTTAAATTCCCCTCAACCATAAAAGTGTAGCTATAGAGAAGTATTCCCCTAATAAAATATAAGAAATGTGAAAATAAGAGAACGTGAGAATATCATAATTGCCAGTGAAACCCTTCCTCTATGCTAACAAAAAACAAGTTGATAAATAATTAATAAATAATAATAAAATAAAAAATAAAAAAATAATATGTTAATAATATTACTCAAAAAAGAAAAGACATTGGGCAAAAACATTAAAACTTTCAATCAAATAAAACAAAAAATAAAAGCTTTTGTGAGACATTAAATGAAAAGATTGAGAAGAGATTTTCACGGGCTCCAAAAACGGCTAATATAGTCTGCCACACCCCATCTGACATTGGAAAGGGAAAGATATCACTCCTACTTATAAAGGGAAGGGAAAGATATCACTTCACATATTGCTCATGTTCTTATTCCTCACATATATATCTCTATCAATTTTTTTCCTTTGCGTTTCGTAATACCATAACTCAATTTTACCAATGAATATAGTCAAGCATGATCAATGTCTTGATAGCATATTCATTGTTAAACATCGCTTTACAAGAAAACTCTCAATTGAAACAAAACCATAGGATATAAAATCATATATATATATATATATGGCTGTTATGTTATAGCATATTTTTTATATAGTTTTTATAGATATTTTTTTGTTTTTGTCTTTTACTATATTTTTTTATTTTGTATTATTTAGATTATTTTTTATGTCTAATATTTTTTTAAAATTTGTTTGAAATGTTGTTATAATTGTTTACTTCTCTTTTAATTAGTAATTTTGAACAATATTTTTAGAATAGTAATATTGAAATTTTTTACTTTTAAAGAAAAAGTAAAAATAATTTAAAATATTCAAAAAATTACCAAACATACAATATAGTTCAAATAATTTAAAATAAAAAATAAAAAAATGTGACGGCAAATAAAAACAAAAAATATTATACAAAAGGAGTATTGTAACATAGCAGTTTTCATATATATATGTTATAAAACACAGAAAACTCTTGCCAACTAAATTATCAAATATTTAAGGACTGAAGCTATAACCTTCTGCCCATGAATTCTGGACTTACAAGCACTAAACTAGAAAGCATGCAATCATGCAATAAGCTATCTGCTGACTACAAATGAAGGGGCAATAAACAAGGTAGAATAAGACGTAGAGGTAAAGAAGAAAAAGGAAGGAGAAGAATGCTGACTAAGGTGAAGGAAAAGAGATAAGGATAATTAAGTTAATAAAATAAACAAAAATTAAACAGTGTAACTTAATTAGGTTTAATTGTAAGTTTTAAAAATATATGAGAAATGTGTAAAACCAACCAAATAAAATAGAGGTTAGAATATTTTATTCATCTTTTTATGCCTATGTTACTTTTTTATCATTTAGCATCATAAACATTTTATCATAATTGTTGAGCGGTTATTGGTTTTCAATAAATTAATTTATTTCTTAATTTTATCTAGCACAACATTTCTTTAAAAAGTTAAGCTTATATAAAACTCTCACACCATAAATTTTTTAATTTTCAGTAAATCTAAAAATTCCCAAACAAAGCCCAAGTATCATATTAATAAGCTCGTGACTCAATGATATTAGAGTCATTTTGAGAATTGAGAGTTGTAAGATCGATCCTAATTGAAATCAAATATGTTAATAAAAAAAATAGAGGTAGCATGCAAGAAATAGAGAAAAACTAGTTAGTGTCTTAACATGTACGATACATTTTTATTTTTATTTTTTTATATGTATTTTATTGTTACTTAAAAATAAAAATAAAAAATATTTAAATTATTTACTTTTTATATCATGATTAATTATAAAATATAAGAGTGGAATTTTCAAATTTTACAAAAAAATTATATCATCTCTCCACTTTTCAAGAGACTAAGAGTGAGAGTTAATGATAGATTTTACTAATATATATATTTTTTTGGTTAAAATTTGACTATGAGTAAAATTAGAGTTGTTAAAATGGGTTAAGTTTGTCAGTTTAGCCAGTCCCACTCGCCATTTTGGGTGGGTTAGGTTACAAGTTTTTCAACCTGCCTCCTCTTTTTTTGTACACATACACATTAGTTTTATATGTTTTTCCTTAAACCAAAACTAATCATTTTTCTTTTTAATCATTTAATCTCTTATTTTCCTACCTATAATAATATTATTATATTATGTAATTATTTGTCTTTATAAATATATTATTACAAATAAAGGCTTATAAAATTTCTTAACATTAAATTCAATAAATTTTATATAAACTAAATTGGAAATATGTGGGATCGCAACCCGATTAAGTTACGACCGTACACAAATAGCCACGATTGCATGCATTTTTTTTGCTTTTTTTTTTTAAATGCTCATTTTGTTAATCAAAAGTATCATGGTTGTTCGTGAATGCACTAACGGCCACGATGTGCCAAAAATGACCGGTCATGATCGGATCCTGGCTCAAATATGTGTGACCCCAATTCATTAACAATGCACCAAATAGTTTTATTAAAGGGTCATTTTAGATTTTATAAATAACTAAAAGTTAACTATGGAATTATGTGTAGCTTATTTTAAAAATGTGAAGGAGATTTGTGTAAGTTTTAAAAATAAAGAAAATATATGTGTAATATTTGTTTGCCCACGATAGAAATTTCATTAACTCAAAGCTTTATACCAAACACTTGCACCAGAGGAATACCAAGGAAGTAAAAGTAAGTCATTCCCTTAACCCACTCTTGCTGTTCTTGGCAAGTGAGTCATTATTGCACTAATGAAGGTCGTCACAACCAAGCAAGTCTTGGCAACTCGAAGAATATGCAATACTTGATCCACACTCATATCATAGAGATGGAACAACAAGCTGCTACCTAAAGGAACACTAAGGAGGTCACCAAGCTCCAAAATAAAGTGGCTGTGAGATTAGGTGGTTGAGCTAATCTGGAAAATGACTGAGAGGGAGAGAACTTATGAAAGGATTGTAGAAGCACCTAACCATGAAAATTTGCACACCACACTTGTTGAAGATCATGTAGGAATGAAGGAGTGGTATTACAAGAAGGAAGGGGGCGACGTGAATCTTATTCCACCTCATCAATATACATTTGGCACCTCAACATAGCAGCTTCAAGTTTGGTTAGTTGGTAGACATTTTCCTATAACACGGTTCTCAAGGTTTAATAATCCATCATTCCAAGGTGTGACTCGACTAAAATACACTCGGCCCATTCCTAATTTTCATATGACTAATGCTTTGTTATTTCACAAGTTGATGAAAGGAAAGCTTATGGGACCAAAAGCCCCTAGACCTATCAAGCATTTTTTCTGGCATGGTAAGACCCTAATGCCACTTGTGAATATCACTTGGGAGTTGTGGGGCATACTGTCGAGCAATGTGATGCCTTTAGAAGACATGTGTAAAAGTTTTTGGACAATGGAAATATTGTAATTCAACAAGGGGGTGATGCAAACATTACTCCGCTTCACCCAACTATCTAATCTGACAGTCCAACATCATGTCCAACGAACTAGAGGAGTCCAATAATTTAGAGTTAACAATAAAGGCAAATAAAAATCCAACACAATGTAGAGATAATCGGCCAATACCAAATTTCCAGATGACGAATGCTGAATCGTTCGAAGAGTTAACGGAAAAGCAAATGTAGGTCCCATACTCTTTAAGCTACTCCAGCCATCATACCACAATGCAAGCTGAGTACCACATGAGGAGTCGAGGGGGCTTATTCGAGATATGCAATGCCTTTAGGAGAAAAGTGCTAGTTCTTTTGGATAATGGAATAATCACAACCCAAAAGGAAGGTGGTTCCAACATTGGTATTAATACTCTCCAAGCACAACGACTAAATTGCTTTGGTAGGCTGTGCTCCCTGAATAGCCCAAGTTGTGCTACGATGTTGAATGGTTGTGCCTATGGGTTTCCATTCATGCATTTTTCTTGTTGTATAATGTAGCCTTTTGCATTTTGCATCTTTGATGTATAAAGATCACTATGTACAGTAGGGTTGATTTTGAAACCAAAAACAAAATTGATTTTGCAATAATGGTTTGCTTTGCTTACCATAATGTCAAGTCCAATATTTGAATATGTGTTTATGGATTTGCATGTTTAGCTTTGTAGGTAGATGATTCTAAGGGGTCTCCGCCCTTCGTGGATTACGAATCCTAAGTTAGATCGAGACATATGTACATAAACATACTGAAGCTAATTTAAACATTTTATACAAATGTATTTGTCACTGTTACTTATTATTTTAAAACCTATTTAACACAACATTAAATTATAAAATAATAAGATTAATATTGTTTAACAAAAATGTGTAAGTGCAGGAATAAGTAATAGAATTTATAACAAAATTATTATTACAAGGTGTAAATTGCACTGAGAAATTGTATTTCATGAGTTAATTGCTATGATTTAGTGAAAGGGAGTAAGTGCACTCAATATAGAGTTTAACGGCTAGCCCTTGGGCTGAAGCCATTTTTTTATTTTATTTTATAATTTAAATATTTTTTAATATTTTTTTTTATAAATGTTTGATACTTTATTTATTTTGATAATGACTACTTTCTTTCTATTATGTATACAACGATAAGAACATAGCTAGAAAAAAGTTTTCTTTTACATAAAACTTGTGAAAAGTACATGAAGAAATAATTGAATTTCTAATAAAATTAGTATGAGAAAGTATAAACACGAAAACTTATGATTAATGGGTTAATTGCTCTATTTTGTGGTACAATATTTTAGTCAATTATGCAAGGATATATAGGCAACAATACTAGAGCTAAATTAAATAAAATATAAAAAAAGAAAAAATATATCGATACCCTTAAATTACGATCCTTTTACAAAGAATTTTTGAACTATACAAGTCAAAAAAATCAAATCTTAAACTTTTAACTCATTGGATTTAGCCACTTCTATCTATTTCCATTAACTTCATTGACAGACACATGATTTTCATGTAATTTTCCTCTTCAAGTGGCCAAATCTGATTGGTCAATTAATATTTATCTTCAAAAAAACATTTTTTATCATTTAAAAACTTTTATAAAAAATTTACATATCATTCCTTCTCTTTTTCTCTGCAACTTCTCTCTCTTCATCTCCTTCTTTCTCTCTCTTCTATCTTTCTTTCTTTCTCTACAACTTTTATATAGATATACTCATTGAAGAAACACTACTCCTTCTCGAATCTAAAGCTCCATTGATCTCAAATGTCAACCTACATTGAACCTAACCAAACCCTAATCTCAACCCGCATCTTATACTCCTTTGATTTTCTTCTTTTTATTCTGGATGAAATAGGAGATATCCAACCTTCATCTCTTCCTCTTGAGTGAACCATCACCTTACTTTCTCACATAAAAGGTTTGAATTGAGATCCAACTTATAATTAATTAAGAGTATCATATTAAAATATTTGCATTGTCATTAACATCTCAATTTTTTAAGGTAGTAAAAATGTTAGTTCATCATTAATTGCATTAATATAGGAATCAAATTAGAATTAAATTCATTTTTAAAAGATTAAATTAAAAAACATAATTTGAGAGACTGAATCAAGAAATATGTTAGCGTATTAAAAAAGTTTATGATATTCAGACGTGGCGCAATCGCTGCACTCTGGTACTGTCGCATCACCGCAGGGAATCGAAACCATTTCCCTTCTATTATTCATTCTTCTCCGCCCTGTAACAGTGACCCAACTCTCGAGATTCTCTCTCCTCGCTACAAAAACGAAAGGAAAGGAAAGGAAAGGAAAGGAAAAGAGTTTCATTTGGAATTCGAAACTTGGGAATGCGATTTACATTCCCTTTACCATCGAACTCGAATCTAGAATCCGAATGAACGATTCTTGAGCTTCTAGGGTTTCTGATACGGTGCAGAAGACGATGGCTGATACTAATGGCAACAGCAGCAGCAGCAACAACCACCACCACCATCATCAAGATCTCGGACTGTACTTCTTGGAGTTATCTCGCTATGGCTCCTCTCGAGGTCCATGCGACATGGACGAGGACGAGGAGGCACCGACGGAGCTCAACACCATTAGCAGCTCTGGAGGCTTTCTGGTAGTGTCCACCGACAAGCTTTCAGTTAAGTACACTAATGTGCCCCTTCATGGCTATGATGTTGGCGTGATTCAGGCTAACAAGCCAGCTCCAACGAAGCGCCTCGTTTACTATTTCGAAATTTATGTGAAAGATGCTGGAGCAAAGGGTGCGATGTCAATTGGGTTTACGATCGAGAGCTTCAAGATGCGAAGACAACCCGGGTGAGGGGTTTTTTTATGTGTTTTCTTTTGGAATTTCGACTTGGATTTTGTTTGTTGGTGCTAGAAAATGGGCTTTGGTCAGCTGAATTTTGTTGTAAGATGCAACTATGGGTGCTTTTTTGAACATTTTTTAAGGTATCGAGGAGCAAATTTCGAAAGAGAATAAGTGGTAGAAAGAGTGGAGAGATGAGTTGAGTAGAGTATGGTATCTGTAAAATCTAAAATCTCATTTCTTACCATCTTCCAGGAATATGTTATTTTTTTAGTATGGAATTATGCCTATTCTGTTAGTTTCTTTATGCTACATAATTAAGACTCCTGAAGTAACTTATGCTTCTACATAAAACTCTCGTTATATTTCTTTGGGGTACTTATGTATGTAAGAGAAAGAAGATATGGTCTATCTTTACTTGAAGGCTGAAGCATAAGTTTGATGCTTTTAGTCTTCATAGGTTTATCTCTTATTCTGCGCCCTTTATATTTTTTTAGATTCTATGTAGCTTAAAAATAATGGAGCACTAAATTATAGTGTTGTTCTGCCTAGTGCTGAAAGAAAATTTATGCCTTATGGTGCTACTAATTTTGGGGGACAGTAATTTCCACTGAGCCAAATTGTTAAATTTGGATAGCGTGGTAAACATTGGGCCGTGGGTTCTGCGGCAGGTATGGTTGAGTCAGATCAGTAGAGTGTGGTATAGTAGCACCATAGGAAAAAAACTTTAAATAAAAAAATGCAACAGAATTGTTCAATCTCTCTGCAAAGCAACAGATATATTATTATTTGGGTTTGACATCTTTTATGATCTACATCTTGAAGATATATTATCATCTATTACAAACTCATATCGACCAATTATTCATGAAATTGTGTTTTTATCTCTATGTTTTGCTGCAAGCAAATAAAATGAGTGAGCTTCTGTTTCCCTTTCCACCTTGCCTCCTTCCATAGTTTCTTTACAAAAAATATGGAAACTTGAGGTATAACTCTTTTGCTGCTGCTTCTCCTCATGCATTTCTTGGACCTGGCTGCATTTTCCACTCTGCAAGACCTTGTTCTTTAATATATGAATGAAATTTAATTGTTGAGTCAGATAAATAGTGTGGTATAGGACCATACATGAAATCCATACAGATAGTTTAAGATTGCATCATATCTTGATGCATTCTAACATTTAAATGTTAAATAGGTTTCTTAAAGACTGTACCTATTAACATTGTTTCTTCCTTTGGATTTCTAGTGTGTTAGGTCTCTAAACTTAGGTACTTTGCTGATGCCAAAGGTTACATGAGGTAGAAATGGATGTTGATAGGTACAGTCTTTAATGACTGTACCTATCAACATTGTTCTGTTAGTTTTAATGACATTGTTCTGCAATGCTATAGTTTTAATGACATTGTTCTGTTAGGAGTAATTTAGTATCAGAAGAATTGAATGTTATTGTATTAATTTATGATGTGATTGTAATTGGGATTTAGAATTTGTAATTAGGAATTTGGGTTTTTTAGGATAATTAATAAACGTGTTTGCCTATGGATATTTTATCCCGTAGTAGTATTTTAGTAGAATTAAGATTCTAGTATTCATATTTGAGTTTCATTAGGATTTCTTCTCTAGGATTGCCTATAATTAGGCCTGTAGTTATTTAGGAAAATTACCCTTCTTATGATATTGATATTGAATTTTTAAGTTTTATTTTGGTGTTTCCATTATTGATTATTTTAGTTCCTGTTCTGCATCAACGATCATAAAACTAGAGCATGTGATGTATCTAAAGATTCTAAAGACAATGGAGGCAAAAAATTGCACAGGAAGTAGATTGATTTTGATGCTGTTTTTTATGGCCACTAGAGTTGATGAAAAATTACAAGAGTAAGGCACTTAAGATTTAAGAAGCAGCTGAAAAGTCAGATTATGCTTATTGGTCAATGTAATACTGAAAATAAGGTTTATGCCTAGGAATTTTATGGCCACTGAGTTTATAGTCCTTTAGGCTTTAGTCCTTACATATCGACGTGGAAGATTAATTCATGCTTCTGTTTTATTGTGCAAAACCAAGAAAACATTGTCTTCATTTGGCTTTTTTCTCCCCAACTTCTTATTTGTGGGAGGGTGATGTTAACACTTTGTTCAATATTGCACGTATGCCCTGTATAAAAGAAAATTACAAGTTGCAAAACTTGGATGACAACATATGAAAGCTATTAAATCCATATGTGTAGGATGAGATGATAGAATTAATGTTTATTTTATTTAATTATTTAATTATATTTGGGATTTATTAATTGGTAATTAAGAATTTGAGGTAATTTAAGATTTAATTATTTGATTTGACTAAAGGCATTTGAGCCTAGGGATATGCTATCCCATGTCATAGTATACTGGTACTTGAATCCGAGTATCATTAGGATTTATTATATAGGTTGCATATATATAGGCTTATAGTCATACCTTAGTATCATTATTTCTACCAATAATTATTCACACTCTTATTTCGATTGTTATAAATCCTATGGCTCTATTGATCCAGTTGATGTGAAATCTCTTGCTTGTGTTAAAAATGATGAACTTTCTTTACAAGAAAAACTACTTGCTTTTTGAGAGGAAGTGGAAAAAATTGGGATGATATAAATTAGACTTTCATGCATTGTGTGAAGATTTGAATAGAATCAATGAGCATGATTGTGAAATGTTTGAATGCTAGGATAGAATCAGAAAGTGTATAGTAGAAAAATCTCTTCAAGAAGAACTTCAAGCAGTTGTAGCTAATAATGATTTTACTGATGACATATGGTCTGGAAGTTGTTGAAGCGGATAACAATATTGATGTTGTTATTCCTGTGGATGAAGAAATCAACAACATTGATATTGTCATAGGGAGCTTACTGAAATTAAATATTTTATCCTGTTGAGTTTATTACTCTTAAAGTCATCAAGATTCCAAAGTTGTCACCGGCATTCCTTCCAACACCACCTGTTGCTGCTGTCTGAGTCTTTTCCCACCTTGCACACTTCAAAACCCGAGGAGAGGATGAGTTTTTTCTAACCAAGGGTTTGATGCAGGAGATTAAAGAATCAATGTTTATGTTATTAATTAATTATGTAATTATCATCTGGTATTAATTATTTTGTAGTTTGGAATTTGTGGTAATTTAGGATTTAATTATTTGATTTGAATAAAGCATTTGAGCCTAGAATATGTTGTAGTATTTTAGTAGGATTAGGATAGGATACTAGTAATCATATTTGAGTATCATTAGGATTTGTTATTTAGGCATAAGTAGCCTTATAGTCGAATAAAATAGTCACCCCTTGATTATTAATAAATTGATATTCAGATATTTGATAAATTTGTTGTTTTTCTTTATTTACCTTCCTGTTCTACTTTACCCATTCTGTGCTGCATTGTGTTCTATTTACTTGTTTAGCTGTAACTATGGTTTTTCTTATATGTTTTCCTCTTTCGATGATAGGTGGGAGGTCAACAGTTGTGGATATCATGGGGATGATGGATTCCTTTATCATGGACATGGTAAGGGGGAAGCTTTTGGCCCAACCTATACATCTGGTGATACAGTTGGTGGTGGAATTAATTATGCCACACAAGAATTCTTTTTCACGTAAGATGTGCTCTTTTCATTTTGTCCAATGCATCTTTTTCTGAAAGAAACAGTGTTCTTTTTTAATGTGTGTTCTTTAGTTTTTTAATGAATGTTGGCTTAATGCTCCAATGGTATCCCTCCCTGATAATAGTGAGGTGGATCGTGACATCATGGGTCCCAGCCGTTACCTGTTATCTGTGGCTTATCTTGAAAATATATAAAACACTGGAGTGTATTCTTTAATTTGTTGTTCCGTAACTTCGGTTTACCTTGTTTATAGTTTTATCTGCTTGCTGCAATATGAAGATATTTAAATTTAATAATTTTCTGTGTTTTGATGCCAGTAAAAATGGGCAAGTTATAGGGACAGAGTACAAGGATATAAAGGGTCCCCTTTTCCCAACAATTGCTGTTCATAGCCTAAATGAAGAGTATGTTGTGCTGCTTCCTTTGAATATTAACTATCTGTTGTCTTTCATTTATTGGAGCTGTCACTTGCTAATTTATTTATTTCCCAAATAGAGTAGAAGTCTGTAACGGTTTATAGTTGTGATACCATCATCCATCTGTTGAGACTTGAGAGTATTAAATTGCATTACAATTTTAGTACTTAAATTCAAAACTTTTGATTCAAATATATGCCTTAAGCTTAAACATTGTAGTTTAATTGATCTTCCAGTGGTTCTGGCCCTTTTCTAACTGAATTTGGTGATCAATCGATGTAAGGGAAGTGATTTATCAAAAATAAATTGATATAATGAAGTATATGACAATGTTTATTTGACATGTTCTGTAGTGGTGAAGTAATAAATTAATTTATCCGAGGAAAAGTATGGCACTTGACTACGTCTTTCAGTTGCACTCTCCTTTAGTGCATGTTTTCTCTTTCTTTCTAGACCTGGCTTTCAGATCACATACATGTATTTCTGAACTGTTGGATTGTTGTCCCTTTCATTTTTCTGGTTCTTGTGGATAACGGCAGTACTATTTTTCATTTTCTTTTTTTAAAATTTATTTATAAAAGATAACAGCATTACTTACTGGATACTTTCACCTAGCGGCTTGTTTTGATCATTGGTTGAGGTGTTTAATATTTCAGGAGTGTGTTTCATTTATATTTGACAGGGTGCATGTCAACTTTGGGCAGAAACGCTTTGCTTTTGACGTGAAGGTAAGAAGCTTTTTCATGTCCATTCTTTTTTGGTCTATATTTTCTTGAGTATATATCTTAACTTATAGTAAGTTCTTTAGTTTGTTTCCCTATGCTTCTCTGTCTTGTCAGATGTTCAATTAAAGAAGTTTTTGCAGTAGTTCAATAATTTTGGTTTCCTCCTTCTCTTTCCTGAAATGGAACTTTCTTTTCTTTAGTGCATTACAAAAATGAGAATGGGGAGATAAACCCCTTTAAGAGCGGGATTGAACCTGTGTCTTGAGGGATCCTGTGTGCCACCTGATCTACAAGCTCTTGGCGAAATGGAGCTCACCTTTAAGAGATTTCAAAACATATTTTCACTTTGAAATTATTTAGACGCTTGAGTTCTGCAAATTTTACCCTTTTCATTTTGTTAATTTTCCTTGCAGACCTTTTCCCTTTTAAAAAATAGGAAATTGATTATTCAAATTATTGGAAAACGGCGCTTATTATGTGAATATGATGGATGGAAATGTTCCACTTTCTTGTTATGTGTTTATTTGGAGGTTAATTGTTCTGGGGATCAATCAAAACAGAAGTTGTCTCTACTGGTGTTCTAGGGCTGCTATTGTGAACTTGTTTATGCTGATTCTTTTTTAGTTCCTTAGAGGTCAATTTTGGTTATTGTAAATATATGAGGTATTCCGGCAGGAACTGGCAGGACAAAAATATGCAAGAAGGATCAAGCTGCCATACAAACTATGCATCTGAGATAGTCCTTAGATGCACTGGTAGACTAAATTGGAGAATCGCCATCTAAGAGAGAGCTACTTGCAATATCATTGATTTTGTTCACAAACCTCAGTTTCATATGGAATTTTTTTTTTTTTTAAGAAGTGACAGAGTTATACATTGAAGTTCTTTATTTGTGTATTTTTCAACATAATTTATGTATTTGTTTCTTGCTTAAACATTTATATCATTGGATTAGGAATTTGAAACACAAGAAAGGATGAAGCAACAACTGAAAATAGAGGAAATACCACTTCCACCCAATGTTAGTTATGGGTGAGATAACATTACCCTTAAATATCTTTCTTATGATTATATTTTTTTATTTCCGTTATGTTATATTTATATAGAATTAAATTTATTCTTTCCAATTATTTTTCTTTTATCAGAAGCAGTTTTTTTGTTTGTGGAGAAGGTACTCAATGTCTTGCCGCTGAACTGACTCTTGTTTTAGAGTAATGCTACATGCCCAAATTCTTTTCACAAAATGTGACAAACAACTGATGTGACTGCAGCCACATCTGCAATTTGTGCACAGTTTGTGAAAAAGGATTGTGTAAGTAGCATTACTCCTTGTTCTAATGCAATTTTTATTTTTGTTTAAAATTTGTTATATATCATAGTAATTGAGTGGTAAGGACAATGCAGACTACTTATGATTGGACTAATACAAACTGCTTCACTTGTGGTCCAGAGTGTGAATTTCAACCAGTGAAACTTTGCTGGAGTGTCTCTCCTAGATATGCAGAGGGATTGGGCAGCATTGCTGCATGTTTAGTTTTGAGTTTATTTTCTTTTATTATCTTTATTTTGGTGTTGGTTCTTTACATTAGGATGATACCCTATCCTCCTCATTTGCAATTTTCTTCGTTCTTAATATAATATCTTCTTATATCAAAGAAAAAAAAGGAAAGAGTTCTAAATGCCCTTCATATATAGGACTATTCTTGGGTTCTTATTTGTATTTGGTACAAGGGAGAACGATTACAGATTTCCATGGTCTGATCAAATTCCATTAAATTCTGTATATGTATGGATTTTCTGGTGCAGATTTCTTGTACATTGCTCACAAAATTATATATGCAAGATGAAGCCATTTGGGTATCATAGTGATCCCGTTATCTAATTACAAGGTTCCAATTATGTATGCACAAAGGTTTATTGAGTGGTTCTTAGAAATTCAGTGCTGGAACCTATATCCATAGAAGTTCAAAGTTTGAAAGGCTTAGTGTGTTGGAAGAAATGAAAGGTTCAAAACTCTGTTAATGTAGTTGTCCAAATGGAAATCTAATCCTCTTTGATTAAAATGCAGTTTGTGTCCAAAGTGGATGCCCATAAGCCAATTTTCTTCTCCTGCAGAGAAATTGACCACAAGAAAAGAGATATAAATTAATCAATATGATTTTGTAGGATAAAGAATTGCATTATGATGCAAAAGAACTGCAAGAATCACCAGTGTCTGTGGAAGTATATGTTTTGCATGTAAAATTTATCTTATTGTAGAAATTATTCATAATTAGATTAAATTTTGTTTTACTGCCTTTGACATTGTCTAACTGCTTTAAGTTAAGGAGGTCTCCCATCAAGGATTTCATTAACTAGGCCGTGCTAGTGATGTAGAACAGATACCGTAACATATCTTCTGGAGACATTTAGTGTTCCAAAGTATTTGCCTCTTAAGAGTTGCAATTGAAGGAAATGGTGTTTTGGATGTTGAAAAGCTAGCTGCTAAAATCTCATTTGGTTAGGGCTTTAGGGTTTTATAATTGTTATGGTTAGGATTATAGGAAGGTGATTAATTACCATAGATTTTAGGGTTTTATATGACAATGGAGTATGGCTTTATTCTTCAATAGTGAACAGCAATGATGAGTGGTACAAAGAAATTGAAGAATTGAGAAGGAGATCAAACAGGGAGATACTTGGTATCATGCTCTAGATTTTAAGTGCTGTTACAGGAACTGGGATTTTTCCAATTTGTTAAATAAGCTTAATTAACAATATAATTTAACTCAGGTTGCGATATAGAGCGGTTCCAATCCAGATGAGAAGTTAGTACTGACAAAAAAAAATGTAAACTGACAGTCTAGTAATTTACCAGGAAGACCTAATTCTTTGGATAGAGAAGATGTCCGTAATGTAGCAAAGTATAGCTCTTTGTTATTTTATAATGCTTGAAATCACCTTTCCCACTTTGGCTGTGTCAATCCTGAATTTTTTGGGAACTAATACTATTTAAGTAAATAACGAATGCAATTTATATTTCATAATTTTTATATTCTTTCTTATCATCAGAATTGTTCGTTCCTACCTGCTACACTATGGTTATGAAGATACATTGAATTCATTTGATGTGGCTAGTAGAAGTACTGTTCCTCCTATATGTATAGCACAAGAAAATGGAATTGTTGAGCAAGAAATAACATATGCGTTAAATCACCGAAAGACTCTACGGCAGGTATGGTAATGTTGTTTACTTTTGTTTCAGTGTGTGGTTTTGACAATATCTGAACTTCTGTTGAAGCACTTCTGCAGTGGAGGAGAAGGACAAATCTCCAAGCAGAATACTGCTATAAAATTTCAGTTAGTGTTTTGTATTAAAACTTCTGAGTGTTGCTTTCATGTATACTTTAGGGAGATTCCTTTTAATTGAATGATGATAAGAGGAAATTCGTATGGAGCTGAAAACATTTAAAATGATTGCAAAACGCTTTCTTAGAATCATTGTGACTATACATACACTGTAGGTTCTAACAATCAGATTTTTACCTCATTAAAAATTTGTTAAACTGATATTTTGTGCCATTTGATCATAAGCAAGCATTTGAATTTGATGGAAAGGTTCAGTTTCATAGAGTTTAGTTTATGATTAAGCATCATAAATATAATGCAGTCTTATCCTAGTAAGCAGTGCTGGTGCTATGGCAAGTTAGCAAGTCCTCTTCTCAAAATTCCTTCCCCCTCCCTCTTCTGCACACATTAATTTATTTTCCTCTTTTTCTTTAAATGTATTTAATACCTTAGAATCTGTAGTGGAAAAATGACTGTTTTGAAACATGTCCACCTGTAGGCAAGTCTCCATTTGACTATGTTGAGAACTCTCTGCAAACAAAATCTATAAATGAACTGACATGGAAAATGGAGTTAAAGAAAGAGAACAATTTATCATTTATTTTTGCCAAGTACTAGTCAAATGGTTTATAGCCTTGGTTCTGGAAATCTTATCCTAAAAAATCTTGATGGTCATTTTTTTTCCCTCTCCTTAACAGATTAAGTTCTTAGGTTGAGTGGTTCTTTGATACTTTTTAGCCAATACATGTGACAACCATCATTCTGCTGTCTTTATTTAATTCAGTTTCTATTTTTCTATAGATGTCTTCCTTTCTTTAAGTAGTGTTTTTATTTTATTTGTTTTATCATTTTACTTTATGTTCATTGAAATTGCTGCACACTTTTTTTCTTATGTTCTCCATTGTATTTTTCCCGACCCATATGTCCCTTTCTCACAGCATGGCCATGAATTATAGATATACAGCATAGGTCCGTACAACGATCTTGTATAATTTGTACCTTTCAAGTTGTCCTTGGATGGGAAGTTCATTAACCCTTGGACCCAATTAGCACTGCAAAACCAAAAAGCAAAAGTAACCGAATAGATTTATTGTGCAATGCAAATCTTAATGGGTTCTTCATTACCTATGTATTTGATTCATGTCAAAGAAAATTTGACATCTCAGTATCTCACCTTTATTCCTTTCTTAGAATCATAAGACGATTATGTGGTCTATTTAATGAAAGCTGAGAAGAAATGGAACTGATAACTTAATTTATTTCCCTTTTCTTTTCTTTCCAATCTTTGAAAATGCTCTTTTTCTCCTTTTTTTGGTGTTTTCCCCCTCCTTTCATTTTAGACAGTGTCTTCATCTTTAGAAGAAAAGATTTCTGAAAAGTTTGCAATAAGGTATGATAACTGGGACAATTTAGTTGAACTGTTGAAATGACTGTAACAACTTTAGCTTTTGATATATCAGCTGGGTCTTGTATTGTAAGTTACTGGTTGATCCGCATTTAAGGAACATTATTGGTATGCCAAATGGGTTCTAAATTTCTCTATGGGGTTTGCATTGATGCTTCCATCAAGAAATGATACATATGTGTATGTTCTTCTTACATTAATATTGGGTTTCAAGATACCTTCAAATTTCAAACTGAGTTAAGGACCTCATTACCTGCGGAATTAGGAACAGTGGTTGCAATTAATAATTGTATGTGCATAATTTAATTGGGATGACTATATTCAAGTCAGTGACATGTGAAAGTCTCTTGAAATAAGGTGATCGGATGGTGATATACCTCTGCTTGATTCTAGAGCAAATTTACAGATGAGTTAGGGGTTGTTTGGTTGGGCTTATCAGAGAATGCATTTTCTCCTTCTCCTACAGAAAGAATGACTTTTTTGTAAGGAGAAGTTTTATGTTTGGATGCAATAATTTAGAAGGACTTTTGAAGTAGAGTGAACAATTTTAAAAATGAAGGTTTCTTTCTCTTCTTATTTTTCTTCTTATTAGCAAAAGTTACAAATTTTAACTTCTCCTTATAGGAGGTTTTCTCCATTTTCATTAACTTATCCGTTTTTTATAAGCCTAAACAAATAGGTATATTTTTATCAGAATGCATTATTTTTTGAAAAAAAAGTAATTTATTCTCAAAATAAGCCTAAACAAATAGGGCCTTAGTCTTACTTCCATAGGATTTAATGTGTATGAGTGCCAATGCACTTGATCAGGGAGCTGCATGGACAAGAATTACTTTGATATGCAGATTGATATATTTAAATTGGGAAATACTATCCTACATCCCACTTTTTTTTTTTTTTTTTACTTTTTTTTTTATGTTTTTTTTAAATTTTTTTTACTTTTTAAAATTAATTAACTATTTTTTATCTTATGTATTTTTTTCAGAATTTTTTAAGATTTTTTTGAATTTTTTCTTGAATTTTTTTACATTCCTTTTACTATTCATTCATAATTTTTTTTTACTATTCATTTGTAACTTCAAAAATTTTGAAAAAAATACAAAAACATCTCAAAAAATTCTAATAAAAATACATCATATAAACATATAATTAATTAATTTTATAAAATAATAATCATTAAAAAAACATTTAATAAATGTGTAAAACTCCCCTACAGCCACAAAAATGTGGCTGTAGGGGAGTGCTTCCCATTTAAATTTCATGAAGTCAACTAAAAGCAATCTTTGTATGTTTATCTTCTATTTGCTGTAAACATCTCTATCCATGGGTAGTGTTCCATAATCGTCAAATCTAGTATATCATCTTTGTATTTATTTCTAAAAATTTTTTTAAAGGAGTCAGGCCTTCACATTGTTACATGAATTGATAGAGGTTGTAGTATGGGAGAATAGTGTCACAGTCTCTTGTATTGAAAAGTCTTTAATCAGGGTTAGGAAATTTGAGACATAGTGTCAATGTCCTTTTAAGCTCCTGTATTGTTATTAATAGACATTGCAGTATCATTGTCCTTCGTTTTGTTATTGTTGGTTTACCCTGGCTGCACTGACTTGCAATCTTAATATTATTGACATCTTTTCTCTCTCAATGAAGCTAATCAGGAATGGGGAGATTGATGCAGCATTAAGTAAACTGCGCGAGTGGTATCCCCAGATTGTTGAGGTGGGTTGTCTCGGATTATACAGTATGTTTACACAGTTGTATCTGTTTATATACTATTGCTAAGCTAACTCTTCAATTTTACTGATTAAAATGCCAAGAAGTCAGTCTGTTATGGGGTATGTATGATCTCTAGTTAAATTTTAACAGAGATTATATTAACAACTGATTCGAGTGGAAGGGATGGTCTGTGGTGATTTTAGCTGATAATGCTGTGCTGCGGTTGGTTTGTTAAATGAATAATGTTCTGTTTACAGTTGGCACCATAATTCAATGGAGGTTATACTGTGCTGTTTTCCAGTGTTTTTCACTTTTTTTCTTCTCTTATGATGTTTTAAGGGCTCATCTGCATAGTGGAAAGTGATTTTTACATCTCATTGAAGAAAAGAATTCACGGTTGGATGGAAATTGATGTTTGTCCTTTCCTATATTTTTACGTAAGAGGAAAAAAAGATTTTAGGCTAAGGAAGAAGCTACATCTTTTGACATGACCATATGGCAAAATTAACTATGATTTTCGCTTTAGAATACTTCCTTTAATCATAGGCCATGTATATTTTCTCTTTTTGTCAGTGAATCCATATATAATAAACTGGATTATGTTGGGGAGCCTTGCTTTGACATATCTCATTAATGTATCATTCTTTCATTATATTTACCTCCTGAGTCATGACAATTAATTTTGGTTTCTGCAGGACAATACATCAGCTACGTGCTTTCTGCTTCATTGTCAAAAATTTATTGAATTAGTTCGGGTATATTGCTTTCTATATTTAGTTTGCTATAAAAAAAAACTTCCTGCTTGGAAACCTTATCTGATTTGATTTCTGTACTGAGTTTGCCAATTGAAGGTTTACTCCCCCTCTCTCTTTCCTCTTTTCATTTAATAGTAATGAATGTATATGTAGGCTGTTATTTTCCATGTGTGGTTCTCAGTTAGTCTCTCAAGCTGCATAGATATTATGCATTTATCTAACTATTTTTCTTTTGGACAATATATCTTTCAAAAAGACAAGGGCCAACGAACCTTCATATAGTTTGTTATTAATTTAAATATGCTGTTTAGTTCTTTTATCTTTGCTTTGGTATCCCTACATTATTGCCGAAACTCTGAATAGATAATATTTTACATTTCTGTACATGACATTTAGGTTGGAGCACTGGAGGAGGCTGTCAAATATGGAAGAGTAGAATTGGCAAGATTTTTTGGGCTGCCTATCTTTGAGGATTTAGTTCAGGTGAATTTTCTTATTAGGAGTGAAATTATTTGCTGCTGCACTAATATCCCTTAAATTCTAAATTTCTAAGGGCCCTGCTTATCTGTTGGTTGACGCATATGAACATGCTAATCTAATTGAGCGCAAGAAAAATTTCAACATTGTTTCCTTCATTATAAATTTATAATCTTTTTAAGTCTGTCCAAGAATGTTGCCTCGTTTATAAGATGGAAATCATATTCTTTTCAGTGTGATAGTCCGCCTCAATTTTAAGTTGAAAGTTACTGTTTGAATTTTCTATTTCAAGTTCCCATCCGTGAATTGCTCTTAAATTACTTCTATGTTGTGATATGTTACCTGTTTGTCTAATTGTTGTATATTAGTGGTAATATTTAAAGTTGCCATTGGATTCTCTTTCTTCTAGGACTGTGTTGCATTGCTGGCATACGAACAACCACAGGAATCCTCTGTCGGTTATCTTCTTCAGGACTCGCAGCGGGAAGTTGTTGCTGACACAATAAATGCCATGATCTTGTCCACAAATCCAAATGTGAAAGAGTCAAAAAATTGCTTGCGCTCATATCTTGAGAGGTTGCTCAGACAGCTTACTGCCTGTTGCTTAGAGAGACGGTCTTTGAGTGGGGAGCAAGGAGAAGCTTTTCAACTGCAGAGAGTGCTTAGCAGTGGTAAAAATGGCTAGTGCTAGGTCATATGTTTATTGCCCTTCGCACTGCTGTTCATATGGCCCCGTCCTAAAACAATGCCTGGTCCTCAAATTGATCTATGGGTCTCGTATACTGTTGAGTCCCCCTTTTGTTTACTTGATGCACATAACTCCATTATTTTGTGAAAAAGGGGGGGGGTGGGGGGGTTCTGTAGATGCATGTAAGCTTGTAGCCTCATCCTCAAGATGAATAGAAATGATAAATTCAACAAGAAATGGTTTCAAAATATGCAAAAATATGTTCCCAATTAGAGATGGAAAGTGTGTGTATGTGCTTGTGTTGCAAACGTATTGAAAATTGAACCGATCGCAGTTTATAATTTAATGATTGCTTATGTTTGAATTGTTTTTTGAAATATATTATTGGTATATTATTTGTATACTTTTTTATATTTATTATTTATTATCTATCAATTTTTTTATATTAAATCAATGATTAAAATTAAAGGTGTAAAAAAAATATAAATATTATAGTGTATAAATATTTCTTATTTTTTTAACAATATTTTATTAATCATGTCGATAGTTGTCCGAGTCATCTTCATATGGACCTAGATAAGGTGTAGTTACTGGATTTTGTGTAGTT
>JASKGM010011371.1:48128-77583 GCA_034509205.1 Ceratonia siliqua
TGTGTGATTAAGTCTAGGTCAGCTTGGGGTAATGGCATTTAGGCCTTTTAGCCTTAGCATCGATCATAGCTCCAAGGTGGGTTATGAAATGAGGTCTCACGGAGTATAGGCTAAATATAGATTGATTCCTCACACTCCAACGTCACCAAAGGGTAATACCCTAGACACGATTCTATGGAGCATCAAGACTTCCATCGTTTGACTTAGAACATCTAGCGGATGAGTTCTTAGATCAAATAAAACATCAAACATCGAATTGGAAGGTTCGTGGTGTTAAAAGATAATAACTTTCTGTACAGGTGGAGTTACAAGGCCTATTATGTATCAACGGAAAGCTTTTTCTGAGCCCATTGACATGACAATATGAGTTTTAAGTTTTTAGTGGCATTTTCATAATTTAGTGTGTTTTCATATTTTATTAGGATTCTTTTTAATTTTTCCTTATTTCATTAGAACTTTTATTTTTGTACTTGTGTAGGCTTCTAATGACTTCCAAGTTGTCTATAAATTTGGAGGTTTTAGGTCATTTTGTTTATTCCAATTAATAATATAGAGTTTACTTTCAAGCTCTTTTGTGTTTCTAAAATTTTATGCACGTAACTCGCTGCATCAGGTGGTATTAAAGCAGGTTACACACTCTATTCTAATGGTTGGTGACTTAATTGTAACATGGGGTAATTCTCATGGCAATGATAAAGGAACTGAGGCTTTGCAGTTTGTTACACAGGATCATGGGGTAGCGTTCAAGGCTTTGGAGTAACGAATGCATCTCAGACTCCAGCGTTTGGAATGAAGCTTTGACTACATTGCAAATCAACTTAATGCTCTAGGTTTATATGCCAACGGAAACTAAAATGATAAGAGGCCACGTACTGGAGATGACGACGCTCACGGGCAGCCTATCGAAAGACTAGTTCTTATGTATAGATGTAGACAACTAGTACATATGGACATTTCTGATGAAGATGAAGACTTGTGGAACTTGCCAGGAATGTTGGGCACAGAAGGAATGACTATGGTGGCAGGGATAACAATGAATTTAAGTTAAAGGTAGATATTCCTTGGCTTAATGGAAATTTAAATATTGAAGACTTCTTGGATTGGGTTGTAGAAGCAGAAAGGTTCCTCGAGTATATGGAGATTCCAGAAGAAAAAAGGGTGAAGCTTATTGCATGCAAATTGAAAGTTGAAGCTTCTGCTTAGTAAGAGAAGTTACAAACCAGAAGAACTCTTGAAGGGAAAACAATCGTTCGAACCTGGTATAAGATGAAGCAATTATTATAGAATGACTTTCTTCTTCCTGACTATGAATAGATCCTATTCCAGCAATATCAGAGATGGCATTAGGGACAGAAATCTGTGCACAAATACACTACAAAATTTATAAGGCTAGCCGAGCAGAATGATCTGAGAGAGACTAAAGGGCATTAAGTACCTAGATATTTGAAGGGTCTAAACCCAACCATTCGCAAAAATATTAAGGTACAAGTATTGCATACTTTATTTGAAGCTCGTAATATAGCTTTAAAAGTTGAACTAATGCCGCATGAGCAGAATAAACCAGAGTATGCTAATAGGAACTAGAGTGAGGATAATTATAGAGCCAAAATGACAAGAGTAAGTCAATGCATGACGTGCTGATCTGTGATGAACGGTACAGAGAAAATAAGGCGACTGGACAACAAAAGGTTATGGAGGCAAGAGAAGGAAAGAGGGTTGTGAACCCCTATGCTAGACCCATTCTAAGGAAGTGTTTCAAATGCAATAAGCCGGGTAACTAATCTAGTTACTGGCTTCCCTGAAAAGTGGTCCATATAGTAGAACGAGAAGAAGAAGATGAGGTTTGTTGTGGTCCAGATAGGGATGATGATGAGTATAAGTATGACAAAGAGGATGAACAGAATTACGTGGAGAGACGAATGATGCTATCTCCAAAACATGAGGATAAAACTCAGAGACATCAATTATTCACAATCACGTGCACTATCACTAATCGTTTACTTTATGTAATTATTGATAGTGGTAGTTGTAAGAATATTATAGGAAGAGAGGCTGTTGAAAGTTTGGGGCTGAAGACTAAGAAGCACCTAAATTCGTATACTAGTGGTTGGATTAAGGCTAGTGATAAGATTCAGTTGACAAAACATTGTAGGGTACATTTCTCGATTGGCATGTGCAAAGACGAGGTATATTTTGATATTGTAGATATGGATGCTTGTCACTTGTTATTTGGTAGACCTTGATAGTTTGATGTTGTAGCACAGCATGATGGTAGAGAAAATATTTATTTGCTAGAGAAAGATGGCCAAAAGTTCACCTTATTGCCAATGAAATGGCATTCCAAAACCAAAGCTTCTAAAGTGGAGGGTGGAATTTCTTTACAATCACACATTGAGGCCATAAGTTGAAGACTAAATTCAAGGAGTCCAAGGATATACATGCCTTAATTGTGAAATAAGTGTTGATAGTTGAGGAAGAACACACAATAGTAGAATATTCAGAGGCTGTGAAGTCGTTGTTAGCAGAATTCCATGATTTGATGTCGAATAAGTTACTTGATGTATTACCTAATGAATTACCACCTCTGAGGGACATTCAGTACCACATGGACCTGATACCCAACGCTAGTTTGCCAAACTTGTCCTATTACAGGATGAGCCTAAAGGAGAGTGAAATTCTTAAGGAGAAGGTTGAGGATTTTCATATTCATAAGGGCTTTCTGATGCGAGGTAACCATCTCTGCATTCCTAAATTTTCACTAAGAGAGAAGTTAATCTAAGACTTAAATGATGAAGGTTTAACATAAGTCAAGATAAAACCCTTGCTGCTGTTGAGGAATGATATTATTAGCCACGCATAAGGAGAGATGTCATAAAGTTTATGTAGCAGCAGTGTTATATCTGCCAAACAGTAAAAGGGCACTCTCAGAATACAGGGTTATATATGCCTTTGTTTATTCCCGAACATATTTGGGAAGATTTATCTATAGACTTCATCCTTGGCCTACCTCGAACACAAAAGGGCATGGATTCTATTTTCGTTGAGGTTGATAGATTTTCAAAGATAACACACTTTATTCCTTGGAAGAAAACATCGGATACAAACGGGATAGTTAAACTATTTTTCAAAGATGTTGTTTGTCTGCATGTGTGCCGAAGACTATCACTTTAGATTGACATAGCAAGTTCCTTGGCCATTTTTGGAGAACTTTATGGAAGTGTTTGACTCATCGCTGAATTATAGTAGCATAACTCATCCACAAATGGATGATCAGATTGAATCAATGAATAGGACCTTGGGTAACTTAATTCGAAGCATTTGTGAAGATAGACCAAAGCAGTGGGATTTTGCCTTAGCACAAGCTGAGTTTACATATAATAGTGTTGTTCACAGTGCTACGAGGATATCTCATTTCTCTATTGTGTACACCAAATCACCACAACATTCTCTTGACTTGGTTTGATTGCCTAAAGCTCCTAAGGTTAGTACAACTGTAGAAAATATAGCAAAACAGTGTAAAGACATTTAAGCAGAGGTTAAGCAGAAATTAGAGGAAGCTAACTCCAAGTAGAAGAAATCAATAGATAAGCATCGTAGGGAGCATATTTTTACAGTTGGCGATCATGTGATGGTATTTTGTTTAGCAAAGAGAGGTTTCCAGTGGGGATTTATAACAAGTTATAGCCTAAGAATATGTCCCATACTAGATTGTGAAGAAGATCAATGATAATGCATATGTTATAGGCCTGCTAAGCTCGATGGGAATTTCTAACACCTTCAATGTGGCAAATATTTACCCATTCCATTCCTCAAATGAACCATTGTATCCAAATATGCTAGATAACTTGAGGTCGAGTTTTTCTCAAGTAAAGGGGATTGACGTTGAACGTATAACAGATGAGTTCTTGGATGAAATAGAACATCAAAAGTCAAACTGGAAGGTTCGTGGCTTTAAAATGTCATAACTTTAAGCACAGGTGGAATTATGGGGCCCATTATATATCAAGGGAAAGCTTTTTTAGAAGTGTAAGCTTTTTTTCCTATGATTGATCTTATTTTGTGGCATGCTAAAGCTTCTGTAGTCTCTAAGTTTGTTTATGCAATGATATGAGATTTTTGGTCCAACAAAAAAATTCATAAGATGAAATTTCAAAATATGAATGATAAAGACTCGAAATTCTTTTTTATTCATTTATGTACTGATTGATTTTTTTCACAATATGAGGTTTATTTATACATAGAACTTGATTCTAAACTGTTATTGGTTTAATTTGAACGCTAAAGCTTGATTTAAATAACCGTTACATTCATTTTTGCAATATATTTTATGCTAACTTGTTAGGAGTAATCATATAATTAAAAATAGTAATTTTATTTAACTAAAAATTATCACTTTATGATCTCACTTGGCTAAGTGTTTGTAAACATTAAATCCATCCAAAGTCACTTTTGAGTGGTTAGAACACTCTTGAAATTATTGAAAGTTACTTTTTAAATTTTATTTTGATTTTTCCATAAACTTTTAGTTAACTGAATCTATTTGTAATTTATAGAAAATGTTGAAAGCCTGAAAGTCTTGGTATTCAAATTTAAGTATGAAGTTTGCTTGTAGATTGTCTAGATAAGGTAATAGGATTAGTTATTAATAATTTGTTAAGTTTGTACATATTGCATTATTTTACTAGTTGTAATGCTGTAGTTAGCTAGCTTGTTAGTTTCGGTTAGTTCAGTTTGTATTCTGTTTAAAGCCTTGTATGAGAGTCTTCATTCAATAAGATTTTCATTTCTTCTCCAACGTAATATGGTACCAGAGCAATAAGTGCAATCTCTGTGTTTCTTCTTTAAGAGAAATCTCGTTCGCTTGCTCGAATTGACTGATTTGTTTCATTCGTAGATTTTCTCTTCCATGGTGAATGATCTGACACAATATGTGTATCCTTCATCCTCAATGAGCAATTCCTCCATTGATGATGCTTCAAATCTATATTATCTCCACCATTATGAAAATCCAAGACTAATTTTGGTTTCTTAAGTTTTGACTAGAGATAATTACACTTGATGGAGCAGAGCTATGACTATTGCTCTATAGGTGAAGAATAAGCTAAGTTTCATAGATGAAACCATTCCCAAACCTGAAGGTGATGTTAGTTTACTTAATACCTAGATCTGAAATAACAATATAGTGATTTCGGATCATCTATGTTTCTAAGGAAATTTATGCTAGCATAATCTATTTTGTATATGCTTATGAAATTTGGAATGATCTTAAGGAACATTCCAATAGAAGAATGGTCCACGCATCTTCCAGTTGAAATGTGATATGATGAGTCATGTTCAAAGTTAGTCTACTGTTGGTACCTATTTTACTAAACTAAAGACAATTTAGGAGGAACTTAGCAAATACAGGCCAGTGTGCTCATATGGCAATTGTACTTATGGAGGAGTTAAAGCACTGGCTGCTATTAAATGGAGTATGTCATGCCTTTTCTAATGGGACTGCATGATTTATTTGCTCAAGTTCAAGGTTAGTTGCTGCTCATGGAGCCAATTTTTCCAATTAGTAGAGTTTTTTCTCTTATTTCACAAGAGGAACATCAACGAAGTGTCAATATAGTCATTAGCACTGCCATTAATGATTCTATGGCATTTTCTGCTAAAAGTGAGACTACTAAAAGTGAGACTAATAAAAGTGAGACTACTTGTCTTAATAATGGCAAGAATCAGAAAAAGGAAAAGCCAATTTTCACACATTGTGGTTTCATTGGTCATACCATTGAAAAATTTTACAAATTGCATAGATATACTCCTAGCTATAAGCCAAGACAAAAATCAAATACCTCGAGTTAAGCATCAATTTCAAAAGCCAATTAGGTTTCAAATTCTACTACTATTAAGTCTGTTTCTACTAATTCCCAAGGAAATGTTGATGATTTTGTACAAATGCTAAATCTTGCACAATATCAACGTTTAATTTCCATGCTAAGCTCTCATATGAATTCTGCAAAGGATGATACCAAGAATGATACATATGCTTTAGGTTCTTGTTTCTTTGTATCTTTTTCATTCAATTTTTAATTTTCCTAGATACTGGATAGTTGATTCAGGTGCTTTACCCACATATGCTATGATAAGTCAACTTTTCATTCAATGTCTCATATTCAGAATGCCTATGTTACCTTGCCTAATCATAATTGAATTCCTGTCCTTTTTTCTGGGACTGTTTGGCTCAATTATTTAATGATGCTTCAAGATTTACGTTCCTCGGTTCAAATTTAGCCTCATGTCTGTGAGTTCAGTCACCGAGAATTCACTTCGTAATGTCAAGTTTCTTTTTGATTCATGTATTATCTAGGATCTGGTCAAGTTGGGGATGATTGGTAAGAGTAAAAGGATATAAGATTTGTATGCCATTGAGATTATACCTATAGTTTTAATTTTGAATAAATATGAACTTGTTAAATATGCTTGTAATCACGTGGCTTCAATAGCAGGTATTGAAAGATCAATTGAAGTTTTCTTGTAATGAGTAACATAATGATCCTTGTTTTATTTGTCCCTTAGCTAAACAAAGAAGACTTTCTTTTATTTCTCATAATAATTTGTTTGAACATGCCTTTGGTCTCATTCATTGTGACACTTGGGGTCCATACCATGTGCCTACATATGCTGGATATAAATATTTCCTGACTTTGGTGGTTGATTGTACTCACTTCACTTGGGTTTTTCTTATGTAACAGAAATCAGTTGTTAGTTTCACTATTCCTAGGTTCTTCTCCCTAGTTGAAACTCAATTTCACAACGTCGTTAAGAAATTTAGATATGACAATGCTCTTGAGTTAAAATTCATAGATTTCTTTAACTCAAAAGGGTTGTGTACATGTGTGGAAAGACCTGAACAAAATTCAGTTGTTGAAAGAAAGCATCAACACCTTCTTAATGTTACTCGAGCCTTGTATTTTTAGTATCAGGTGCTAATTCAATTCTGGTGGGACTGTGTCCTTACTGTTGCCTTATTGGTCAATAGAACTTCGTTACCTATTTTACATCACCAGACCCCTTATCAAATGCATTATGGTTTGCCCGTGGATTACAGTTATCTTAAGGTGTTTGTGAGCTTATGTTTTGCTTCAACTTACATAACTAAATTCCAGCCTCAAGCTTCTACTTGTGTGTTTCTTTGATATCCACTAGGTGTTAAGGATTACAAATTATATGACATAACTTCCAAAATAATTTTTCTTTCACGAGATGTTGTTTTTCATGTACATCTCTTTCCATTTCATTCTATAACACATCATGATGATGCCTCAGATCCTTTTCCTAATATGGTTCTACCAAAACCAGCTAATGATATCCCTTTTAAAGGTCATTATCCTGATTATGGCAACCTCAATTCTAATCATATTGGTAGTTCATCCATACATAATGATAGTGTTGTGAGAAGAACTACTAGAGTCATTAAAACCCCATCTTACCTTCGTGACTCTCATTGCAATTTGCTATCCAACACAGTTCCATGTTCTTCATAATCTTCTTATCCTTTAGGAGATTATATTTCATACAAAAGGCTATCTCCTTCTTATTGTAATTATCTCCTAAATGTGAAATTTCCTCACTGGTAAGAGGTTATGGCAAATGAGTCGAAAGCCATGAGGTTAAATCGTACTTGGACAGTGCAGCCTCTACCCAAAGATAAATATTCTATAGGTTATAGGTGGATTTACAAAATAAAATACAACTTTGACGGAAAAATAGAGAGATATAAAGCTCGTTTAATCGCGAAGGGATATACTCAACAAGAAGGGTTGGATTTTATTGAGACTTGTTCACTAGTAGCTAAAATGGTTACTGTTAAAATGTTTCTTGCCATTGCTACGGTTAAAGGATGGCCTCTTGTACAACTTGATGTTAATAATATATTTCTTAATAGAGACCTTTTGAAGAAGTTTATATGGACCTTCCTTTGGGTTATCCTAAGTAAAGCACCTTGGCACACAGGGGGAGAAATTAGTTTGTCGTTTACATAAGTCAATATATGGCTTAAAGTAGGCCTCTAGACAATGGTTTGCTAAGTTTTCACAAGCTCTGATTATTCATGGTTGTCATTAATCAAGGTCAGATCATTCCTTCTTTACTAAGGGAATTGGCTCATCTTTTGTGGCCTTATTAGTTTATATTGATGATATTATCATCACAGGAGCTAGTATAACTGTTATTGCTACCTTGAAATTTTCCTTCATAGTCAGTTTAGGCTCAAAGATCTTGGTAATTTGAAGTATTTTCTTGGGTTGGAAATTGCTAAATTTGCTAAAGGTATATACCTTTCCCAGTGACATTACAACTTACAACTTCTTGAAGATGTAAGATTTCTTGCTTACAAACTAGCATCATTACCAATGGATCCTAAGATTAGTGGATGGTGAGCCTCTTAAAGATGCTTCTTCCTATAGAATACTAATTGGATGGTTATTGTACTTAACGGTTTCAAGGCCAAAAATATACTTTGTTGTCCATGAATTTAGTTGTTTCACAGCCTCGGTAGCTTCATCTACATGCTGCTAATCGTCTCTTACAGTATCTGAAAGTTACGCCTGGACAAAGGTTATTTTTCTCAGCATATTCTTTTCAACTGCTGGCTTTTGCTTATGCAGACTAGGGCTCTTGTCTTGATTGAATGAACTCAATTACATGTTTTTGTGTGATTATGGGTGATTTTCTAATTTCCTGGAAGATAAGAAGTAAAATACTATCTCTTGTTCTTCTGCAGAGGTAGAGTATCGTGGTCTTACATCAACAACTAGTGAACTAGTTTGGATTCATCAATTGCTGTAGGAATTTCAAGTATCTCCTTCAGCACCTACCTTCCTCTTCTGTGATAACCAAGCTGCAGTTCATATAGCCACTGTAAATACTAGATTTTGTCCAGCAAAAATTTTAATTTGAAAAAAAGTAATAACAAAAAAAAAAATAATAAAATAATAAATAAATATTCTAATAATAAAAAAAAGAAAGCAATAGAAAGGGACCAAAAAGCCTAGTCTGTCAACCCAAAATCCTCAGCCTAGCCAAATTCGGCCATCAGCTTCACAACCCAACTCCTCCAGCCCACTTAGGAAACCAATCCCACTAACCCATTTTTAACCCAAACCCGGATAATCCAATAACCCAATTACCCACTGAAATCCCCAAATTCCTAAATCCTTCACCATTTGAAGCACGTTACCCTCTGCTCCTTCAAGCCCGTTCCCCGTGACACCATTGCTCTGTGTCTTTCTACTCACCCAGCCATCTCATGCGACCCACTCTTCCACGCTACCCTCTGCGCATCTCACCAAAATCACCACATCATCTTCTTTGTGCACCTCACCTATCTGCAACACCCTCACGCAACCTCTTTCTTCCACCCACTTTCTGAAATCCCTCCTAGTTTGACGCCATTGCGGGAAGATAATGGCAGAAGATGAGTTTTCCTTGACTATAAGAAGGGGATGACGGGAGTGAGAAAAAGAGAGGAAGCAGGGGGAGAAGGGGAGTCTGGAATTCAAAAAGGGGGGACCGAGATCGAAAACAGAGAGAAATTTCAGGGGAGATCGTGAAGCTTAGAATGAAGACCAACAAAATCAGAAAAGCTAACTGCAAAAAATCACCGAGAGAGGGGGGAAAGGGAAAAACAAAAAAGGGACCTTTGAGGGGATCACTGGATTGAGAAACAGAGAAGATCAAAGGGGATTAAAAAAAAAAGCAAGAGAAGAAAATCGAGGAAGTCATCTTCGAATTAGAGGGGGAAAGGAATCACGAGATTACAAAAGCCGAGATTGAAGGGAGTTTTAAGGCTGAAACTAGAAGTGATCCACGAAGAATAAAGGCGATCAATTTGAAAAGGTAAAATAGAGAACGAAAAGCTGAGATTGAAGGGATTTTGGTGAGCCTGATTTGGTTTTCTGGAGAAGGAAGATTGCCAGAAATATCTCTCTTCTGCTGAGTATGAAATCCCTTTATTGCTTCCATTAATTCGCATTATCATTCTTTTGACAACTTATCTGCTGTTAAAATTTGTTTTGGCTCTGCTTAGATAACATATTGATATCTGAAGATTGGTTGCCTAAATTGGATTTTCGAATGTGATTTATGGTTGCTAGAGTTACTATTTTAGTCGTGTTCTTATTCCAGTTCAAAGAAATAGTAGTTTGTGATTTAGGTATGATCAAAGCTTAGCTTCTTTGTTTAGACATACTCATATTTGAACTCATCTATTGCTAAATGTAGTCTCAAATCATGCGGCAGCTGTAAACACTCCTCTTATTTGGTTCAAACCTGGTTTACTTTGGGGTTTTATTCCTCTTCGTGAAGTTGTCAAACTTATTTTAAAAAGGGAAAAGTGATGTTAAATCAGGTTTTATTTCTACTCCATGCCTATCTAACATTATGGTGTGGTTCATGTTATTCTAAGTATTAGATCCTGGGTTGTTCTATTTGAGGCAGATTATTGTGCCATTTCGTTTAATTAATGAGTTTTGGTTTACCCCCGGATTGGCTTCAGCTCAAGTATGTTGGGTTAAGAAAGAACTTGAATTCAAGAGTTTTTGTGTTGGTGCAACCTTAATTCTCATTTCAAAGATTTGATTTGTTGATAATTGAATGGGCTTTGATTCGTTACATCAAGATTGGTAGTTTTCTGGGCATTACACTGATGAAATATTCGCTATACTAGTCATCCTATTTGTTCAAAGAAAGTATTGGCTTTGTCACTTAAGTTATGAGAATTTCAAAGATGGTCATATAATATTCTGTTTGCACAAGCTCACTTAGAGTTAGGATTTACTTGGTCGTTGGAAAATATAAAGTATTTTATTCCTAAGCATAGGTTATAATTTTCTTGAATGATACTTGAATGTTTGTTTTGTTGTGATGGTTATTTAATTGAGTAAGGTGGTGTGTTTGGTTCCCTTGTGAAATTTTCCCTCTTCCTAAATCTTTCTTTTTAAATGTCCATATCATGTTTAAGGGGGGTAATGCTGTTACTATGCCTAGAAGGAGCCGTGGTCATTCATGTTGTTAAGGTAATTAATATTGGAGTCTGACTCGGCAATCTTGTTAATGGGAGTTAGATAATTTTAAAAAATGAATTAGCATTGGAATATAAATTATAGGTTGGAAATAATTACAGAAAGATTTTAACAAAGGCTTCATTATTTCAAAATGGGTTCAAGGCCCAATTCTTTCTTAAATGGCTTCAAAGGCCTAATTGATTCAAAAAGTGGTTCAAGGCCTAATTATTTTCAAAAGGGCTTTAATGGTCCAATTAAATGTTTTCAAAATTAGAATTTAATAAAAGTCTATTTTTTTAATAATGAAATTTTAAACTGCATAATACAAATAAAATGGTAGCCTGGTCATAGTACTCTTAAGAATTACGGTTTGACCCTTACAAATTCAAATAAATACTTTGGCCTCTATACTTTCAAAAATTATAATTTAACTCCATACTTTCAAGAATTACATTTTGGCCCTCATTTCTTTCAAATCTCTTTATCGCCCCATTACTTTTATAAATTTCATAGACTCAACGTTTAATGAACTTTCAGTAGAAGTTTAGTTTTTTTTATAGACTTTCAGTAGAATCTCATTTTCCCAAAGTCTTAATTTTCATGGGCATTTAGTAGAGGCATGTTCTCTCCAATGTCGTGGTTCACTGTCCGGACTTTAAGTAGAAATTTGATTTCCCCTAAATGTCTTAACATCATTTTGAGCTTAATCAAACAATTCCAAACTACGTTGACCTTAATCCCTTTCAGGGTACGTAGGCATTTACTTGGTAAGGCAAGTCTAGTTATTTATTTTTTTCATCTTTGTCCATTATTAATAAAAAGGGGTAATTAAAGTACAGTAAAACTATTAAGCACAAACAATTTAGGGTAATCATCCTTAGGGATGGACGTTGTGGGGTACCTAACACCTTCTCCACACATAATTAGACTCCCCAATCCTTCCTCTGGTTCCAAGGGCCAATTTTTTTTTCTTTTTAAAGGATCCCAATTATCCTTCTAATTAATTGGTGGTGACTTCTATTTTCTCTGCGTTTTCCCTTACGCGCCTAAAAGTCATAAAATGTTGGCTTTTCACTGGCCGTCACGTTGTGACAGCCACTAATCCCATCTTTCACGAGCAAACCAAGCACATTGAGATTGATTGCCACTTGATTTGTGACAAAGTTGCTAATGGCTTCATTAAACTCCTTCCTATTCGCACTCAACATCAGTTAGCATATGTGCTTACGAAAGCATTGCCTGCTAACTTACTTTTTCCTTTGTTATCCAAGATGGTTGTTCGAGATATCCATCATCCATCTTGAGGGGGAGTAATAGGATTATCTATTAATAATTTGTTAAGTTTGTATAGATGGCATTATTTTACTAGTTGTAATGCTCCAGTTTGTTAGCTTGTTAGTTTCAGTTAGTTCTGTTTGTATTCTATTTAAAGCCTTGTATGAGAGTATTAGTTCAATAAGATTTTCATTTCTTCTCCAACGTAATATAAAGTATGAATCTTGATCTTGTTAGAATTGTAACTCATTTTCTTATTAATGGTCCTTAAAAGAATCAAAAGAATTTAGATACTTTTTTTATTTTTTTTATAATTTATTTTAAGAAAAAAATCAAAAGAATTTAAGAAAAATTGAAAAAGAAAGCTAAAAAAATTAAAACACAATACTTAAAAAAATGAGAGAAAATGTAAAAGAAATTAAAAAAAAAGTAAAAAATTAAAAAAAATATAAACAAACTTGAAAAATATAAACGAAAATAATTAAAAAAAATAAAAACATGACAAAATAAATAAAAAACACACGAATATATCGATATATTTAAATATAATCTAAAAAATACTTTTACAAATAAATGGTTATTTATTAATTTTTATGATATTGCTAGTAATAAAATTTTTTAATGATAATTAAACAAAAATTTAATTTTTATTCTTATATTAAAATGTTGTTATTATCATTAATAAATGACACTTAGAAAGAATACTATCTACCGTCCTAATGAATATCCTTTTATCTCTGTTGAAATTTCGAAATATTAGTCTTATATGATTTGACTATACTATACGGATCCGTATTTAAAAAATATAAAAAATAACATCACATAATTCGAAAAGCATAAAAGGAAAATTTACCTATTGCTCGTTCAGTGTTGCACCTTATGGGTCTGCATATTTTTTTACTATAATTTGGTCTATAATTTTAACTGTTATTTAGACACGATTTTCTGAATTAGTTCCTAATTTTAATCCCTTTAAGATGTGGCTGAATTTGTTTCTAATTTTGAGCCTTCCGTGTTAAAAATCGAGAGCAAATTGATTTTAAAAAAAGAGTTGGTGAATTTACGACTAAAGTTATGAGTCATGACTAATTTATTGGGCAAAATTTGCTTTTCTTTTCTGTGCTCTAACTTGGAGTCTTAAAATTATAAAATATGTTAGCATTCATTTGCCCATTAAAAACTAGTGTAGTTAATGTTTTTTTAGTAATTAGAGTTTTTCTTCCTTTTGAATTTTTGGACTCTTGTTACGTAAAGCTTTAATTATTTATGTAGTTTATGGCTGTTTCTCGCGTGAATCTGAATGCACAATCAAATTAATTCTTTTGATTGTATATTTTAAGGCTTTTAACATTTATAGTCATAATATGGATGACTCGATTTATTTTAATAACTTAGACTCATATTTAAGATTTAAAGTGGGACTATTAGCTCTTCTAAATGCTTATTAACATTCATTTGTAACTATGTTTTGAATTCCCAATATACCCGCTTATTAAGTTACTTTTTATTAAAAATTTAACTAATTTATATTTAAATTTATTCACACTCCTTATTCAACGCGCTATTACGCATGTAATTAAAATTATTTTTTTATTAGATAAACGATTAATTTCTATATGTTTTTATTGTTTTTTCTTCCCTATTATTTTTATCTTTCACAAATTTATAACTTTGTCATCTTGATTTAATTACTTATACAAGTGAAATATTAAAATATTGATGAAAGTATAGATTTTGATAGAATTATTTATTTTGATATTGCAAATAGCTCAAGAAAAGAGATAATTTCTCATCTTGACATACCTACTGCAGACATGGGTCTTATTTTTATATTTTATTTTCAAATATGAGCATTAATTTTTGAATCAAAAAATTAATTTTTATTTATATATTTTTTCATAAATTATATATAACTTACAAATGTAAGTATGCTTATAAAACTTAAGATATTTGAATTCATTTTTTACTAAAAGAATTATCTATTGATGTTTATCATTCTAATTTAGTAATATTAAAAAGTAGTTTTCATAAAATATTAATTATTAAGAAATAAATAGGTAATTAAAAGAATCGGACCTTTCTAATTTTAATAATAAATTGAAACCTAATAAAAATTAAATATGTTTGATAATATTAATATTAATTAATAATATCAATAAAAAATTAAATACGTTTGATAAATATTATAACAAAGGAAAGTTATAAAATTAATTATTATATTTTATACCTAAATTCTATAATAGATTAAATAATACCATTTATTTATTTTGTTTTTAGAAATTACACTTAAATTATAATTGCAATTATATTTAAATTTTAAATATCAAATTTAAGTTTTTACTAATTGAATTAGATGTTGATAACCATCATAGATTTTGTTGAAAGTAAAATTATTTAATAAAATATATTATTCAAAATATTAATAAGTAATTTAAAAATATCAAGAAAGAAGAAAAAAAGGAAGATTAAAAGTTTATCTAATAAAAATAATTTTAATTTTATAAGTAATTTAGGAGTGTAAATAGATAATTAAAATATAAAATTAATTAGTTAAGTATTTATTGATAAAAAAATTAATAAAAGGGTATTATTAGAACTCTAAAAAATAGTTACTTATAAAAGACTACCAATAAATATTTGAGAGTGCTAACAGACACACCCTAAGATTTGTAAAACTTGATAAAATGTTTAAAAGTTGGTTTAAGTGATAAGATTTAAGAGCGAGCCTAATTTCTAAATTTGGGCTATGATGTTGGTCTTTAGTGTGGCTCGAGAACTTTCTTAACATCGATAAGGCTTTTATATTATGTGATATCAGTGTTATGGTTAAGTTCTTATGCTGGTCTATATTATTTGTTTATGATGGATTTTTGGTTGGTACGAGAATATGAGCTTTAATCTTGGAGAAAAATAATTATGGTTTAAGTTTTTGGGTCATTAAATTCTTATTGACCATGTGGTGCTTACAAGTTGCGAATATAATATTATTAAAATATACTATAAATTGTTGAACTTTTACTGATATAAGTATAAAAAATTGCTGAAGTATGTTATATTATTAGAGACTTATTTTAAGTTAGTATGGTCTTATTTTAACAAAAAAGGTTAGACTATTTATTTATTCATGAAAAGATTTACATGGTTCAAAGTTATGTATAATTTTATTAAATTAAGATATTATCCGCATAATAAATTAATTATTTTATGTTATGCTTTTTGTTTTGTTTATATTTATGTCTTAATTTATGTACACCATTGATATCATGTGACTATTATGCATTTGATTATTAAAAAGTAGTCACAACATCTTTAATTATGATAATTACATACATAAAGTATTGAATAATATGTATATGATCACTTCTAGAATAAATGACATCAAATTCTAATTAAATATGTTGATATGTTCATTTTACCTCGTAGAGAAATTATTATATTTTTTATGTATAATTAGGATGGAATAGAAAATTATACTAATTTTTAGTTAGCCCACATGTATTAAGAAATATTCATAATTAACTAGATACCATCACAAAAGTTAATGAGTCAAATTGTGTTAAGATCTTTGTCCAAAGGTAGATTTTAATAACATGTTGATTCATACTTATATTTGATTTGTCTTAAATTGACAAGCTTATCATTATGTTTGATGGTTTGCGCCTCATAATTTTTTAAGTAAGCATGTTTATTTATATATTTGCAGTCCATCAAACTTTGATATTTTATAGTGACAAAGTTTCCTATTTGAGTGGTGACAATTATAAAAAATGGAATGAGAATGTTATTCTTCGTGTAAGGTGCTTAGACCTTGATTATACTCTTCGTAAGGATGAGCCAATTGCACCTATGACTACTAGTACTCCGACTAAGATGGCATTGTATGATTGGTGGGGGTGATTAAACCGATTAAGTATGATGTTTACAAAATCTCACTTTATGACTAATATTTGTGGGTCAATACTTGATTGTCAAAATGTTAAGGATCTGATGAAGGTCATTAATGAACAATTTAAATCCTCAGTAGGGGCATTAGCAAGCACCCTAATGGGCAAATTGTCATCAATGAAATTCACTAGCACTAAAGGCGTACATGAGCACATTATGTAAACGAGGGACATAACTCCTAAAAAATTTTCCTCCATTTTTCTTCAAAAATAAAAATTTAAATAAAGCAAGGATGGGCCACATGACCTTCTCCACTTGTGCCACAATTGGTCCTTTTGATAAACAAATAAGATGTTCCTTCCTTCTCTTGTAAGTAGGAACCGACCAACAAAGAACGAAAGAAATTTTCTTAATGCTCCTCTCAATAACTTCTTTCCCAAGTTTATGTTTAGGGTTTAAGGTGTTACCTTTTGAATATGGTAAACTCTGGTAAACTTCCATTCCTGAGTTAATTGGCTATATATGAGTCTGAGTTCTACTGTAGTTACCATAATAATTTAATTCTTTCTTTCTTTCATCCATTTTATTGTTGGGTAAAGGATGTCCTAAACTCTTAATAGTGGTGAGTGAGTTTCTTTACCTTTAATCGAAGGTTAATGTATGATTCTTACCTTGCCATTTAAAAATTTTAAATTCTCTTATTCTGACTCATAGAAATATCTGATTATTTAGAGCACAATAATTATATTCTTCTGTTAGTCTAGCATATTATGTAATGTAGAGTTCTATTATGTTTTGAGAATACTGGATACAGTGTCCCACTCTGTCCTAAATAAGTATACTGACACAAAGTTTAACTCTATTTTGTATGTTTGATATTGATACAGAGTTCACTCTGTCTTGCATGTATAACGTTGAAACGGAGTCCACTCTTCCTTGAGTGTTTAACATGGATATAGAGTGCTACCCTGTCTTGGATATCCGAGAGTTATACAGGGCACTCTGTCATGAATATCCAAGATTTATACCGATGTACTTCTATCTCGATTATTCTAAATTAACGGATAGCATTATTATGCCTTCAAGACTAGTACCCTATACCGAGGCTTGGATGGCCATGAATAATTGTGTCTGATACATAATTTTTATATGTCTTGAACGTATTTTAATTGTATTTGATACAGAATTTTAATTTGTCCTGGATGAGTTTTAAGGTTGTCCTGGATGAACACTATGTTATGAGACTATAGCATGTTTTGAATATTAATATTCGTGCTAAATGTTAAGTTGTTCTTGATTTGTGCTATTTTTGAACTTTTGTCTCTACAAGCACTTATAAAGTTTTATATTTTCACAAGAGTAGTGTAATTTTATCCTTGGTAAGAAATTTATATTCTCACTGGGTCAGTGTGACTCATCTACTTGCTTGAATATTTTTCCATATAGACTTGCGACGTTACCACTCTCTGATCCCTTTACATTCTAGGGCCCTACCTCAAGAAGCTTGGTGGATCATCTTGGTTTTTGGACCTTGGAGCAACATTTTGTAGTATATTTAGACAGTTGGTAGTTGTGTTTGGTGTAGGATATTTTGTTTAAATTATGTTGATATGGGTTGGCAGGGTTAACTGTTAGTATTGATTAAATCTATTGCTGGTGGTCGTGGAGGCCTTAATGGTTTGGATAGTTTATCCACCCTTTTTGGTGTGATATTATAAATCTGATGTTCATATTTTAGAGTAAACTCTGCCAAAATTTCTATTAAATTATATCCTTAAGGTTAATCGCCATTATATTTAGTTTTCTTTTTAAATTTTTATTGTGTTTCCGATGTTGTATAATGTACAGTTAGGCTTGTGAGGATTACTTTAAGTAATTCTCATGCCAATCACTGTTGGGAATAGGTTGCCTTAAAAAGCATGTTGTATTCTACAATTTCATGTAAATACATTTTAATATTAATAAATAAGGAGTTTATTAATGTAAGCTTTATTTTCAATCTATTAAGGTTCCTAAATTGTAATAAACCAAGATACATTTGCGTAAGGGTTATGCAAAAGAAGATATGTATCTTTGAATGAACTATAATACTATTCATTGTCACTGAGTAGAGCTGGTAAATCTATTCAATAAATAATGTAGTATTTGAATTACCTCTATAGAAAGAATGAGATTCCTTTCCAAAGGAATAATGAATCTCAAATCATTGAAGTAGTAAACTTCAGGTAATGACATTATTAAATGAATTCGAACCAAGTGAGATATCAAGTTCAACTTAATATCGTTGCTTTGAACTTGAATTCACACACATTGCATCTACTAGTGGTATAAACGAAATCCTGATGTATTATAGACTTGTGTTCATGACTTTTATGATCTTTGATGTACTATGGGCATGACATTGTGTGACATTAGTCAAGACTCTATATGTTGGGATTATAGTGGGAGTGAACATCTGGGAATATAAATTTAGGAAATGAAGTTTGTAACATTACATCACTTCTGGTGATTTCAGGAAGGCACATATCTAGGCTCGGTGAAATGATGAATTAGCTACTCATTATTTTTGGATAATTTTAAAATTTTTTTAAAAGATTATCTGGTCACTTATTATTGAATGAAATTTGAAACCAGCAGACAAAATTGACAAAGGGGTAAAACAATAATTTTATCTTGTGTCAATGAATGGATATGAGGGTTCACAAATACTAGGATTTCAAATTAGACAAATCAATGTTCAACATTGACTTCTTGTAATTTTAGAAATTATCAAGAGTGTAATCATAAGTCTTTGATAAAATGACTTCATGATTAATAAAATTGGATTATCTTAGTGAGATTAAGATAATTCTAAATTTATTGGAGTTTGAAATTCCTTTATCTAAATGGATTCCCCACATAACTTTAGAGAATTTAATCCACATTAAGTTGGAATAAATTTAAGATAAAGTTAATTGATAGAATTTCAACTAATGTCTTTATAAAGACAAGAGTTGCCTTAATTTAGACAAATAGTTATTTTAGGACAGATGGTGTTCTAAGCATGCTTGAAAATGTGAGAAACATTTTTGTCACTAAAGAGACAAAAATAATTCTCACATTAATTGTCTAATTTAAACAAGTGTTGTTTTAATTAGACAATAGAATTTTAAGATAAATTTTGTCTCAATTAAGACAACATTCATCTTAGTAATTAATTTTAGTTTAACCCCTTTAAATTAATATTTGAATTATTCAAATATTTAATTTAAAGAAGTTGATTAAAATAAAATAAAATTTCCATTTAATTAAAAATTTTGGCTATATCATTTTGTTAGGATAAACTTAATTTTATTTATTCTAATATTGTTGCAAAGTTTGAATTATACAAACTTGTAAGATAACCTCCTTCCCATGTGATGGAGAGGTGTACGCCCAAAGGGAGAAGAATTGATTTTGAAATGTTAAAATAAATTCCCTTCTAATTATCCTAGTGAATAAAGGATTAGAAATCAAAGGAGTTTTAATTTTTTAGGTAACTCACTAGCACTAGGAGACTAACTAAGTTAAAGGGATTTAATTAAACAAAATTCTTTATTTGAATTTTATATTCAAGCATGATCAATTTGAAAATCTCGCATGTTTTATTTGAGTTAAATAAAATATAATATTATCAATTGAATAATACAATTATTAATTGATAAATCAATTAGATAATTTGGTTTTTTATTTTCCCTAATAGGCGTGTTGAATCCCTAAGGTTTAGGGAATAATATTTTTGAATTCAAAGGAATGACCTAAGGTTAGATTAGTATAAATATAACCAAACATCTCTCCTTGTGGCCGTAACATATAGAGAGAAGACACTTTGAGAGTGCCTCAATTTTTTGAGAGAAAAATATTAAAGAAAAAGTGAGTTTTGTTTTGAGTACATTCATATGTTTCTACACGACAAACTTGAAGGGATTGGGAAAGCTTTCTAATTTAATCTTAAAGCTATCAATTGTTTTTCTTTTGTTTTTTATTTTATTCCAATCATTAAGCCTATTCACCGTAGGTTCTGTCGATTGGTACTTCCTAAAGAATAGGCAGTCAGTGCACTTGGTTGGGAAGTATATTATAAGATTAAAGTGACTACCAGAGGTGTGTAAAATTCCTATATATTTTACTTCTCTTTCTAGCAGTGAGTTGTTTGCTTGGTGTTTCATTTTCGCCTGTTTACAAGCTTGAATGTTTCAAAATTTTTAAACCTATACTTGTATCGTAAACACTTAGGATAATTAACTAGATCCAATAGTCACGTGTCAAATAAATTGAGGCATGACATAAGTGCCTGAAGATTGAGATATATGATGATTTTCTGAAGCATTTTATTTTGATTTTGAACACTCTTCTACCTCAATATAATACTTTTAAAATCTCTTACAACACACATAAGGTAAAATGATCAATCAATGAACTTCTGACTATATGTTTTCAAGAGGAAGGAAGATGGGTTCAAGATATAATAGAAAGTGCACATATGGTAATAAAGAATAAGAAGCAAGCCTATAATAAGAAAGGGAAAGCCAAATCAAATGGCCTTACTCATACTATAAAAAAAGGGGAATCCAAATGTTTCTTCTATAAAAAGAAGAGACACATGAGGGAGAATTGCCATAAGAGAAAAGCTTGGCTTAAAAAGAAAGGTAATCTCATATCTTGTGCGTGTTATAAATATAATATGGTTTTATGTTACTCATAACACTTGGTGGATTGATTTTGGCTATAATATCCTTATTTCTAATACCACACAGGGCTTTCTAAACCAATGGAAACCATTGAAAAGAGAAAACACCATTTATTTTAGAAATCATATGTCTTCATGTTTGGAAACTATTGGAACATATATATTAATTTTAAAATCTAGTTTTGTTTTGGATTTAGAATGGACCTTTTATATTGAAAGACTCAGTTGTTGTTGGAAATAGTATTATAGATGATGGTTTGTTGAAATTTTATTTAAATGATAATATTCTATATAGCTTTAGGGCTTCACATGATAATGTTGGTATTAAACATTGCCTTATGAATGAGAAATATTTCATGTTGTAGCACCAGATGTTGGTATATATCACCACTAAGAAAATCAAAAGGTTGGTAAATGAAGGAGATTTAGAAACTTTTAGCTTTACTGATTTTGGTCCTTACATAGACTGCATTAAAGGAAAGCAAACTAGTAAGGCTAAGAAATGTGTTAGGAAGAGTTCTGAAATTCTAGAGATCATACACATTGATATTTGTTGCTATGATATGAGCTTAAGTGGTCAGAAATATTTTATCAACCTTATAGACGATTACTCATGGTACATGTATCTCTACTTACTTTATAACAAAAGTAAGGCACTTGATGCTTTTAAAATTTATAAAGCAAAAGTAGAGAAACAATGTGGAAAACAAATTAAAATTGAGAGATTAGATAAAAGTGGTTAGTGGGAGTGATCGACCACAAAACCTAGTATATGTGGAAGATCATGTTCTTGACACAACTTCCACATTAAGCAACAAATTGGTTATTTTTAATGACACCCATCAAAATATGATGGATATTGAGAAATTATTTTTGAAGCTCCATTTCCTATTGATAATATTTTAGTAAATCTTGTTAACCAACAACCTTCACTAGAGAATGATGATGAACCTTTGAGAATATCTACTAGGATAAAGAAGTCAATAATTTCTACTTATTATGTTTTATACTTTCAAGAATCTAACTCTAAAATTAGTGTAAAAAATGATCCTAAAACGTTTTCACAAGCAATAAATAGTATTAACTTTAAGTTATGGTATAATTCCATGAAGGGTGAGATAAATTCTATGGCAAATAATTGAGTCTATGATCTTATTGAGGTGATTAATGGAGCGAAGGCCACTAGTTGTAAATGGTTTTTTAAAACCAAAAAATACTCATTAGGCAACATTGAGTGATACATGGCTAGACTTGTAGTCAAAGGATTCACACAAAATGAATGAATCGACTATCAATAGACTTTCTCTCATGTTTCTAGAAAAGATTTTTTCCATAGCATTATGGCATTAGTTGCACATTTTAATTTATATTTACATTAGAGGGATGTGAAAACAACATTTCTTAATGGAGATTTAAAGGAAGAGGTTTATATGAAACAACGTAAATGGTTTATTTCAATTGACTGTGATTATTTGGTTTGCAAGCTCCATATACGAAGCAAGACTCTCGTTAGTGGTATTTAAAATGTCATAATGTTATCTCTTCATTCAGTTTTTGTAGAGAACATTATGGATCATTGTATATATCCATATGTTAGTGGGAGTAAAATCATCTTTCTAGTGTTATATGTGGATGATATTTTGTTTGCAACCAAATATGGGGTTATTGCATTAGGTGAAACAATTTCGCTCTCAACATTTTGATATGAAAGATCATATAGCTAAAGCGTCTTATGTCATTAAGATTAAGATTCGACATGTCTCAATGTATCTTGGGCTTGTCTCAAGAAACCTATATCAATAAGGTTCTTGAGAGATTTCATATGAAAGATTGTTCACCGAGTGTATCACCTATTATGAAGAGTGACAAGTTTAGTTTAAATCAATGTCCCAAAAATGACTATGAAAGGGAACAAGTTAAAAGCATTCCTTATGCTTTAGCTGTTGGAAGCCTAATGTATGTTCAAGTCTACACTAGACCGAACATTCCATTTGTAGTTGGAATGATGGGAAGATATCAAAGTAATCCATGTTTGGACCAATGAAGGGCTACAAAGACGGTCATGAGATACCTTCAAGGGACTAAGGATTTTATGCTTACATATATACAGATAGACAACTTGAAAGTTGTTGGGTATTCAAATTGAGACTTTACTGGTTGTGTTGACCCTCATAAGTCAAGCTTTGGAAATATCTTCTTGTTTGTTGGAGGAGCTACATCTTGGAGGACTGCTAAGCAATCTTTGATTGCTACTTCTACTATGGAAGCAAAGTTTATTCCTTGTTTTGAGGCAACATCACTAGGTATATGGTTGAAGAGTTTTGGACTTCGAGTAATTATTCTATCTTTAAGCCATTATTGATATGTTGAGACAATTTAGTTGTTGTGTTCTTCACTAAGAATAATAAGACTAGAAGTCAAAATAAATATATCAATATCAAGTACTTAGCTATTAAAGAACACATTAAAGCAAATGAAATACTCACTAAATACATTCATATTAAGATGATGATTATGGATCCTTTTAAAAAAGGCATGCCACCAAAGATGTTTAAAGATTATGTGACTCAAATGGGACTTGTTTTAACTTTATCATTTTCCATTTGATTTGAGATGTCACTTTTGGTTTATAGTGAAACTCTTACTTTGTCTTCTCCTTTTTTATATACATTTGTATTGAGAATGACAAATGATTTTGTTGTGGAGACCTAAATTAAGTATTTAAGGCTTATTCGTAAAAAATAAAATACCATATAAAAGGTTTTACAAATAATGAAAATTATATTGTGATCCATGGAAGGTAATACTTGCTTATAGAGAACTTATTGCTATGATTCATGTAATTTGTTTCTTTGTTTAAGCATAAAGAGTTTGAGACTAGTATGTTATGATTTGTGAATATTACAAAGTAACAAATGTTTGTACCAAGTGAGAGAATGTTAGAATTGTAACTCATTTTCCCATTAATTAAAAAATTATACCAAATCGGCCGATCAAACCGAAAAAATTGGTAACCATTCCTTTTGTCAGTCTGATCCCCTCAATATAACCCTTGATTTATACTTTACCTTAAGGTGGCGTTTGGTACCGGTTATATTTTCATATTCCTGGGTAAGTCAAATGGGAAAGTTTCTTTCCCATGTTTGGTAGGAGGGATAAAAAAACATTTCCATGCATAAATTTTTCTTGGGAATGAAAAAATGTGAAGGTGGGAAAAAATTATATTCCCACCTGTGATGGTGGGAAAAAAACTTTCCCATGGGAATGGCAAAATTTTCATATGAGAAATTATCTCAATGTCCTCATTTTTATCCCTCTTCCTCATTATCACTCCCGATTCCTTCATCCATCATTTTCATAGGTTCGTTCGTCCATAACTCGTTATTTTTTAAAAAATAACAAAATAATTTTTATTAAAATTTTAATATGAAAATAAAAAAAATTTATTAAATTTTTTTTATAATAATAGGATTATTTATAACGCTACAATTATCTTGGTACATATTCTACTCTACTTTATTTTAATTAAATCAAAGGGTATTTTTAAAAAATAAATTATATTCCTAAGAATATGTTGTCTAAACTAAACAAATGAATAATATTTTTTCAGGAATGCAACATATTATTCTTAGGAAAGTTGAGTGCTAACCAAACATATTTTGTCAACTGTCCTGGAATCTCATTCCTGGGAAAGGAATTCCCAGGAATGTCAACTTTCCTAGGAAAAAAAATTATTGGCACCAAATGCCACCTTAAGGAGGCATTTGGTATAGGGAAAAATTTTTTCTCCTAGGAAACATAATTCCTACGAGTCATGGTTCCTAAGAATCTTGTTTCCAGGAATGTAAAAATTGTGCTTGGTTGGTCTCATAGATTCCTGGGAATGATAGATATTTCGTGTTTCGTTCAGAAGCTATTTTCCTATGAATTTAGGTAATTTTTACAAATATACCCCTATATAGAAATTGCAAGAAATTTATATTTTAAACAAAAATAGAGGTTGATAGTTGGGGTTAGTGATTTGGGGTTTGGAGCTAGGAGCTTGGAGGTTTGGAGTTTTGAGTTTGGGGATTAGTTTACAGATTGGGGGTTTGAAGTTTGGGATTTGGGGTTTGGGTTTTAAGATTTAGGGTTTGGGGATTTACGGTTTGGGGGTTTAGGGTTTAGAGTTTGGGGTTTCGGGATTTGGAGTATTTATGGTATGATGGCTTGTGAGGGATGATAAAATGGTCATTTACATCCCCCAAAATTTTCTCATGAGGTGGGAATCTAAGAATAGCACCCTTTACATAGGAAATTTTTTGTGGGAAACTTGCTTAAAAAGTGCTCCTGGGAATCCTGATTTCCTGGAAAAAAAATTTTAATTCTTGTACCAAACATCGAAAACTAAGATTCCTAATTTGTGAGTTATAGGAAAGTTGGAAGAATCCTGGTACCAAACACCTCCTAAGAAGTTTTATCTGTCCTAAATTAGGTGATTTAGAATAAATACTTCTTAATAAGTTAACCAAGCAAATTTTTCTCTTAGTTTACAAATTTTGGGTATAGGATGCTGAGGATAAGATGAAAACTTATGATGATGTAATAATAAATTGAAGGAAAATTTATTTAAGGAATCAAATACATGTCATATAATAAATAAATAACTATTTAAAATAGTGAAAGTACATGTTGTATGAAGGAATAAAATTTTGAAAACTCATATCAATTTTATGATGATATTCCTGCACTTTTTCATTAGAAATTCTAGACTTTTCTTAGGTACAATATGTGCCCTTCTGGGGGAGCACCATGGGTAGATATTTTTACCACTCTTGGTAGCATTGTTGCTTATTGCCTTTCCTCAACCAAGATTAACCAAAATCCAGAAACTTCAATTCTTTGAAAGCTCTTGGGCACTGTATCTACCACACTTATCCAAGAAGATGCTATTTTTTTGGGTCTAGTTTATTGTGTTCTTCCTCCTCATTCACGTTTGTCCAGTTTTCTGTTGTTCGTCCACTGGTTTGATTTGTTACTAAGCTCGGTTTTGTTCCTTATTTTAAAATTTCTCTCCAGTTTCCTTTGGCCATTGATAGCATTACCGAGTGAAATATTCTACAATTTTGAGCCAAAATAAGTAAGCCCAATGTGTCTCTCTTCTTTTTCTCTTACCTTACTAGCCATATTGCTTCCTCTCATTGTAACGATTATGGTAACAGCCAAGGGTAGTGAAACCGAGTAAGATGGTGGCTTGATTGTGCAACTGATCTTATATCTCTAAGCAGTGAGTAAACCCTTTGGGAAGCTGCTCTCTTAGGGACTATAAAATACATTCAAAGGGACTCTAACTCGAATACCTTAAAATACTAAAAATCAAGTAGTAATAAATGTTCAAATTCTAAATCTTTGAATTTCATGATTTTGTGCAATAATAAATAGAAAGGGAGTAAGGTTTAAGAACTTCAATTAATTTAGCTTCAAGCAGATTATTTAGAGTTGAGAATGACTTAGGTGAGGGGAAAAGTGTTTAAACTTTTAATAGGTGTAATGCCCTAAATTTATCAAAAAAAAATGTGTATGTGAGGGTCTCAACATAAATAACCTAAAGTACAAGGACTAACTTGTAACTTTAACTTTTTAAATTTGCAAGTTAGTCCCTCCCCTTCATTTAAAAACAAAGAAAAAAAACCTTAAAATTTTCAAATCCTCCCCCCTCTCTGTTTTTGGCGCCGAGGAAGACTCGCAAAGAGAAGTTCTTCAACCCTTCATCCTCTTTCAGCCGTGAAGTCCTCTTCCATGGCCATCGGTCCGGCCACCCAACCACAGTCGCCGGTCACCACGAACAGCCTCCTCCCAGCCAGTGCCTCCCGTTCGTGCACGAAAGCTGTAACTCACGCACACTGGTGCTGTTTGCTTGCGAGAAGGTGCATCCTTGCCGTCAATCCTACTACAACTGGATTTCCTTCCTAGTTTGGCTTGTTGTAAGTGGATTCATTCATCTTTTGAGTAATCCCTTGAGTTAGAAACATGCTTTCTCTTTGTAAACAATTTTTGTTTTTGGGGTAAATCTTGGGGGTTTTGAATTTTCCTTTCAACAAGTAAGTGGTATTGTGAGTCAACCTCTTGTATTACTTGCTGTGATTATGGACTTTTGTTCAGTATTCCTTCCTTCCTTTCACAATTACATAATTAATTATGGGGTATTTAGAATTTGGTTTTGAATTTGCACACCAAGTGTTTGATAAAATGCTAGAAAGAAAACTTACCATCATTTTTGGGATTTTGGATTCCTAAACTTTCCTTGATATGTTTTCCAGCATGTGTAGTTCCTCTTAGACATAAAAGTGTGATCCAAGTTATGGTTTTAGGAACAAAATAAATTATGGTTCTTGGAGCAACAAAAAAAAAATTAGGTGCTTAGTGAACATTTTGGAATAAAAATTAAATCTAGATTTTTAATTTTGAGAATAAATTTGATAAGTATAAAAGTTCAATATGGAATATATATATATATAGTTGATAAATACATATATATATCTAGCATGATGAATAAATTCCAAACTCCTTAATAAACAGAGTAGGAATATAGTTGCTAGAAATGGTAAGGACGTGAGGAATCATGTTGATATTGAATTTGGGAAACTTATCGAGATAATGCAAAACCAAGTATGAGGTTGTCAACTAAGTCCTCCCTAAGTTATTAGAGTCATAATAGAAAAGTAGTGGCAAATTTAGTATACTGATATGTGATGCATATATGTTTGTACATAGGGTTGTCCAAAACCAATTCGTTGGAACCAACACAACTTTGAAATAGAATTATTTGGAGATTAATTACTAAACTTCCAAATTTGGCGAAGGTGAGTGGATTTTTATTTGCCTCTTGATGCATGAATTTATTAAAGTTTACCTTGTGGATAAATGATTTTATTGAGTATGGTTTTGAGGAAATTTTGAGAAAGTGATATATATATATATCTGTGAGACTTATTATCATGTTCCATGGTATGTAAAATATTTGAAATTTGATATTGTGAAAGTATGAATGATATGAGAATTATGAAAGTAATTTAGAACTGTATCCTGGGATCCATAGTAGAATGGTGGTAGAATCACTAAGTACACCTGGGTCGCAACCTTTATCAGTTGAGTGTAGTTCCTGATAAATTGTACTTCTGTTAGTGAGTGTAGTTCCTGACAGAAGATTGAGTTTATTATAAATGGTTTATTCGGATGAGAACACTCCAAAAGAGAACGGAAAGTTAGTATTTCCCTTCGATGAGTGCAGTTCTCGAATGTGAGAATCGGGGTACCCTTTAGTTGAGATTTATCTTCTAGAGTGGGAATACTGTTTTTCTCAGTTTAAGTTCTCCCCTTATATTGTTATGGATCCTAGAAAATTTATACTTTGATTAAAGTATTATTGGACATAATGTCTTTTTAAATTTTATATTGTTGAAAACTATTGAAATATGACTAAGAAGTAAAAGTTATTTTATTTCTTGTATGTAAGGTGCATTAGGTGCTTATTATATCTAAAAATACTAAAATGAGAATTCATATTATTTTAGCGGTAATGCACTTTACATGTGGGAGTTTATGTATCAATTGGTAAGTTTGATTTCTATTCACTGAGTCGGTGAACTCACCCCTTAACTTTAACATTTTCAGATCACATCACTGGTGAACTTCCTTCAGCTCCGCCTGCACTCTTTGAACTAGTTGATTGAACTTGGTAGGCAACCTTCTGAGTAAAAGTGGAGTACCTTAGTGAATAATGGATACTGTTGGATATGTTGCATTATTTTTACATTTTCTGAATAAGGGTCTTGGTCTGTATATAATAATTGTATAGTTTATATGTAATTGGTGGATACAGTCCATGATGGACCATTTATTGATTTCTGTTAAGCCACTGAGGCTTCTGGTTGATGGTGGGCATGTCCACCTTGTTATTTTAACAGATTTGTACCCTGAGATTGTCCATATTTCAAGGGGAACTCTGTCAAACATTTTAATAAATTATTAACTTAGAATTATTTGTATGAAAGAGTATTTCAACTTTATACTCATTTAAGAATGATTATGAATTACATTAATTGCATCAGTATTTTAGACTGGTAGGTAATTACCTGAAGGGTAATTTCCTATGCCGGTCACGTGTCTTAAAATGGGGTGTGACAAAGTTGGTATCAGAGGATGGTCTAGGCATGTGGTTAGGGCATATAGAGGTCTCCAACAAATCCACGCTATAGGGAACGACAGACCCCACTGGTGGTAGGTGCGCCTGGGAGCACTTATCATTAGTCAGTCTGTTAAAACCTAACCTGAATTACTCCACCAATACTCAAATCTATTTTAATTGGGGTTACCCAATAAAAATTGCCTATAAACTAAGATTTTTCTGTTCCTTTTTTCTTTTAGGATAATGCCTCCGAAAATTGAGCAATCCAAATTTTTTTTCAGTTTATACTAATCCCTTGCTTTATTCTTAAGAAGCAATTGTAATGAATTTCACAAGCTATGTAACCTGATTGGGACCTAGTTGACTAAGAAA
>JASKGM010011378.1:0-36988 GCA_034509205.1 Ceratonia siliqua
ATCGGGCTGCCAGCACTGGGAATTCTGAATTGTGTGAACTTTTGATTGAGGAAGGGGCAGATATTGATGCTGTTGACAGAACTGGTCAAACTCCTCTAATGAATGCTGTGATTTGCTATAATAAAAAGGTATGCTAGTTAAAAATTATATTTTGAGTATTAGTAATGATAAAAAAAAATCTATAATTTGTATTTTTGATTTTGGTATAATATTTGTCTTAGATCTTCCTCTTCTGATTTTTTTTTTTTTAATTGGATTATAGCTCTGTGCAGTTTTTTCTTTTTGTAATTTTATTATACTGACTAATGACTCATTGGTATACTAGTGTAGGCTAATTAAGATGAGGTACTTGACATTATAAGAAAATTGTGTAAGAAGGATTAGCTTCAACAAAGTTATTGCAATTAATTTTTATATGCTAGCATTATGGGTCGTCCCTATTGACCATTCTCCAAACAAGAAATTTCCATTAATCATTTCAGATGCTAATGAAGATTCAGCAAGATAGATATGAACATCTCCAATTAATGGCACACACAGTCCTCTGGTTTTCTCCTAACAAATTTGTATTCTGTGTAATTTTTTTTTTAATTTAATAGGATCACCTCAGACCTTTGGCAAGGTTAATGAATTTGTTTGCAACATTGCCCTATATTTTTGAGTGCATGTGACTTTTTGATTCATCTATTACATTTTTTTTTTATCGATTGACTTTGTAATGTTTAAATGGGTTCATCCATTGTATTATAATGAAACCTTATTTCTTTTTATTAGCAAAACAGAACAGTCATATTGGCTTCAACATCTGTTAAAAGTTTGTCGTGGATAATTGTTGGAAGAAGTTTGTTGTTTCTAGGAGAGTAGATGTTCGATATCTTATCCTCCATCCTTGAAATATTTTCTCTTTCTAATAGAGCTTCTTTTTCTATCAAAAATGTTGGGAAGAAGTGACAAAATGAAAAGTTGGTTGGAAACATATAGGAAGCTAGAAGCCTCAAAGATGCTATTATGAATCACTTATTTAACCTGAAACCTTTGATATATGATAATGAAATGTCTTAGGGTTGTCTTTATTAGTAATTTAGTATCTATATAGATAGAATAGATTGATTGGAGTCTCATAATTATGGGGCATAATTCATTAATGCAAGGGTTTAAATATATGATCTGTGTTTGATTTCCAGGTAGCTCTCCTTCTGATAAGACATGGAGCAGACATAGATGTAGAGGACAAGGAAGGATACACGGTGCTCGGCCGAGCTTCGGATGAGTTTAGATCAATACTAGCAGATGCTGCCAAGGCCATGCTTGAGTGATAAAACTTTGAAGGTAATTAGTGGAAATTTGGGAAGGGAAGGGAAGAGACTGCAGGGAATGAAGAGGGGCTTTGTTGAAGACTGGTTTTCTGTGGATAGGTTCCACATATAATCCTGGAAAACAGAACAGAGAACTGTTCATTGTTGTTGATAAATTGTATGAGCTTCTGAGTAGAAAAAAAAAAATTGACTTATTGACTCCTGAGTATGGGTCTTTAATTGTGATTTTGCTTGGTTTTGAACTTATGTAGGTAATCAGAATTTATTAGTTTATTTATGTTCATTTAGGAATACTAAAAAATTATACATTTAAAATTATTTTAGTAAATATATTTTTATACAAGTGGACATAAATAAACCAGTTTAATCTAAAATAGCATTTTGCAAAATCGAGTTATTATACCTAAATAATGAACTAAATGAATTTGAGGTAATTATATATAAGTATATAGAGAAAAAAATGGAAATCAAATGAACTAACTAAATAATTTCAAGGACAATATAAACAAGTTTCAAAATTGGAGAAAGAAAGTCATGCAAAATCGTGTATTATTTTGAAACTAAAAGGAATAAACTGAAGAATTGCTCAGAGCTAGAATGTGGATTGACACCAGAAATTTTATAATTTAAATATTATAAATTTGAACTTTGATAAATTTTATAGTAAATATATTTTATATTAAATATTTTCACCCCAATTCTATTAAATAGTAATGGAGTGTGTAAGACATTATCACAATAAAAAAATAAAAACATCATAAATTGTAAAAGTACGTTACATATTTTAGGGATAGCCCGAAATCCATATTTCAAAGGGACAACAAACATTTATTATAAGGTTTATTAAAGTTCTCTAAATTTTAAAATTTTTGATAATTATTTTTTACATATTAATTTTAAAACAATTTCTTATATAATTTAATCTTTTTTAATGTCTTAAATAATTTTATAACTATTTCATAATGATATTAAAATAAATTATTATATATTATATGAAAAATTTTACGAAACATTTAAAATATGATATTAGGGATACTATAATACCATGTATTATCATTATATATAAAAATATACTTTTTATCAGTGATACGATGTCTTGTATCAGTACCATAACATTACCTATAAAATTCTAAAAAAATTAAATCGTGTTATATTTATGTATAGTGCCAGGAATTGAGAAACAGTAGGCTTTCCTATTCAGGAGCAGGGTGTTATTTTTAATTTTTAAAATTATAAGTTTTAATTTTTTTAATTTTTTTTATAATTTTTATTTTAAAAAATAAGTTAAAAAAATTAAAAAAGAATCAAATTTTTTTTATTTTTTTATTATGATTTTTAAATTATTTTTTGATTAATGTGTGATGTAAATTTTTTTAATATTTTTTACTTTTTTTATTTTTTTAAAATTTTTTTATATTCTTTTAACTTATTTTTTAAAATTAAAATTATAAATAAAATAAAAATTAAATAAATAAATTATAAGTAGGTTAGAAAACCCAAGAGAAAAAAGTCTAGTACTGGAGTATGAAACTCCCTCCTCGATCTGTGCGCACTCTTCACAAGTCACAACGTTGCTGTCAGTGGCGGATGGGACCAATTCATAGATTACATGATACGATATTTCAGTGGTACAAATTTACAATATCGGCCGTCTGTCTCTTCTCTCCCTTATCTCCTCCCTCGCTCTATTTCATTCTGTGTTTTACGGAGGGTTAGAAGGGGAGGGGAGAGGCCAATCATGGGTTCTTCTTCTCTATCATCTTTCTTTCAGGTTTCACCCACAAACTTCACCATCTGTGAAAAACCCACCAACCCTCAAAAGAAATTTCGCATTGGGATATCCAGAAGGCCCATTGACTGTTCTTGGTCTCTTTCTTCTTTGCCTTCTTCTGGAGTTCTTCACAAGTCTGTTCCTTTGGCTGCTTCAATTGCAATTCTTCTCTTTTCAAGCCCTGGTACTACTAGCCCTTTTTGTTGCTCTGCTTATGTTCTCATATAGATACAATTAGTAAAATACTTTATCTCTCTCGAGTAATTAAGACATTAAAGGCTTTTAAGCTAGTTTCATTCGTTAAATACCTGAAAACTATTGATCAGTTGTATATAATAGCATTAAACATTATTCGTGTTGGTTTAAAGAGGTTGAGAGTGAAGCATACATATTTTTTAGATTTGAAATAGCTTGTTGAAGTTTCAAATACTGTTAATCACAGATGTTTTAGGCATTTGACAACCAAATTTATGTTAAACATAGCTTTTAAAAGAACTAAATGGTATTATATTTGTAAAATATAAAGAAGCTTTGCGTATATTTTTAAAATAAATGGAAATTGTGTATTTAATGCTAAATTCAGCTAAGTTTAAAATATTTTACTTTTATTTTTTGTGTAGTGTTGGCCGAAGATTCATTAATATATTGAGCATTTGCTGTTTTGACAGCACATGCTGGGTTCATGTCAGGATTCCCTGGAATAGAATCTGTTCCTGGTCCCGAGCTACCTCAGATTGACTTTCTCAATCGCCTAAATGGTTTGAAACTCGCTGTTTATTGTTGAGCATGCTGTGATTCTGTGAAACTTAATTAAAGTTGGGAATGCACTTATCTTGCAGAAGAAAACCAGAAGAAATATGCAGAAAATGATGCAAGATTTCAATCTTCTCCCCTGCTGAAGAAGCTCCTAGAGCAATCCAAGTTGAACAAAGAAAAGTAATTTCTTGATTTTCTATGTTTGTGTAGTCAACTATGAAGCACACATATCAGACACTTCAAATTATACATAGACACATTATATTTTGTCATATCACAGTGTTTGTGTCTACGTCATGTCCTCTGCCTGTGTCAATGTTCATGCTTCACTATTGGAAGCAGCTGCAATGAATTACAAACGGCTAAAGCTTTCCTGCATTTAAAAAAGGAGCTCTGTTCGTGTTTGACCCAAAACAATATTTCAAATTATATATAGACACATCATATTTTATCATGTTATAGAATCCATATTTATCATGTGTTCTGTGTCTATGTCAATATTCATGCTTCTTAGATAGTCAATGTGAGGCAGCTGCAATGATTTACAAATGGTTAAAGCTTTTCTGCATCTAAGCAACATTTGTCTAACCTTCAGGAACCGTCAAGAAATTCAAGACAAGTACTGCTTACGTGGGGCAGAATGGGGAGTGGGGGATTGTTCAGTAGAGGGAATGTCTCCAGATGAGAGGGAGAAATTCATAGCCATGTTGAAGCAGAAGGCTGGAGAAAAGTAAAATGATTCAGCTAGACCCTAGAGGTAAACTTTCTAAAAATATCACGAGGGGCAACTTTGCCATGTATGACACTAGGCGAAGAAACTGTAAGGCCATATATAATTTAGGTTTCTTGTAGAGTTTCAAAATTATTTTTTGTACTTCAAATGGATTATGATTATCTTATGTATAATAAATGAGAAAGAAGGAGCTTATATATCTACTTTTCTTTTTTCTAGTTTAGCTTTCTTTCTTTCTTTTGCAGTTCTTTGGTTATTTTTTGCGCAGATTCACCTGTAACTTCCTCCTGCCGTTTTGATTATATTATACTGGTTATGGCAAACTTGATCGAATATGTGATAATGTGTCTAACCACATATTACTTACTCGTCTCAGCACTAAGTCACCTTTAAGGTTGATATGATGTATTTCTTATGTAAGTGATCATATGTGATCAATAGACTTTTTTTTTTTCCTTTTCCTGGCTAGTGACCAATTAGACTTTGATATATCATTATCATACGACCTAAAATTACTTGATTCAACATTTTATGAGTAACTATTATTAATGCTAAAAAAAATCTGAGTATAAAGGGTGGATGTTGATCAACAATGAAGTATCATATTTGAAAATTTGTTAAAAGTAGATTTAATTTATAAAACTTAGTAGATCAAATTAATTGTAATTTATTTGATCTACTTAATGTTTGAAAAACTTTTTTTTGCAAAAATTTGAGAAAGTTTTCTTAAAACTAATATGGTCTATTTTGTATTGAATCGAAGAAATGCATTAATTAAAATGTACGTAAATTAATCTAAATATAACCTAATCGTAACATATGAAAAAAAATTGTAACCAACACCCTCATGTTTGTATTTATTGTGTCGTTTTACAACAAAGTACGAAGTTAGAAAATAAAATCAAAAAGCAATTCCTGCCCTAATGGCAAGCCAAATAGGAACAACTTCAACCATGAAAAAGTGGTTGTTGAAGAATAACATAACCTTCACACTACTAAGCAAAGGGATGAAGACTTTTTGTCATAACATTTTGATTGATTGTAAATGATTAAGTCTTTCATGAATAGATATGTAATATGTTTATATCCTTGTAGAAATTTATATTATTTTTTTGTTTACAAAAAATGTAAAAAAATAAGTTGTTTTAACTTAGGCAAAACAGACCTACCAAAAAGAGATCACTAACAAGACTCAATCAAAACCCCTTAGTCGACACAACTCAATTTTACCAATTGAGCTAATTGTAGAAATTTATATAGAAATGTTAAATTTAATTATAATCAAGCAATCAAAGCACATAGAAAGTATGGATCCACGGTGAACAGTCTGCGTAAATGAAGGATGAGATGAAAGAGTAATGCAAATTTTCAAAGCCTCATTTTATTCAAATCTGCCCCATCAAATGTACAAGACACTTACAAAGTCAACCGTCCAGATTCACCAGAGACCAAAATCAAATTTTGAATTTTATTTGAGACTCACTTACGAGATCACAAAAGAAAAAGAATATTATTTCACTTATAGAGAAACTGATCAATACTTTAAAAAAATTCAAAAAGAGAAAGAGGATACTTAACGTACACATACAAACCCTCATCCACTTACCAAAGAGAATAGGGGCAAAGAGATAAAGAAATTACAGCAACTGATTCTCTTTTATCTTTCTTTTGAAAATGATGCAACACCTGAACTTCTTAAGAAGTCACCCATTCTAGTACTATTCTCGCCCAAGTACAATCAACTGTGAAATATTGATTGTTCAATGTATTAGTGCTGGTATGATTGCATCCTAATCCTCTTTTATCAACTTATGGTAGAACTGCATATGACACTCATGGTCTTTGATACACATATTTTGTTCTAGGATCCACAATAAGACCCTTTCCTCCATTCACTTCTAAGTCATGCCTGCGTGAACAAAACAAATTGTGAGACTACATTACTAAAGAGAAATAGGAACTGCAAGAAGAAGAATTAGAAGCATAAGCAAGACAGGGAAGGAATCCTGAATCAGCTTCCCTCATCTACCAGCAAGGATACCCTTTTGATTAGCAAAGGGAAGGGCACCCCTATATGCTAGAACTGCTTGACACCCAAATACATTCAAGAGTCTTAAATTGAAAGTAAGACATCGTACATCGTAACTTTAAGAGAACAAATGTTGATGGCAACGCAAGAAAACAGAGGAACTCAACTGAAACACAAAATCTGGGATGGTCAACTGCTCACGAGGTACATATCTGAAGAGCTGTAGAAGTCGATCAACATATACCACTTTCTTCCAAACCTAAAAGTTAATTGTCAACGATAATTATATATATATATATATATATATATATATATATATATATATGGTCCTCAAATAAGTTTAACTTCCACTAATAAAATGCAATTCCTAACATACCACATTGTCCACAAACAACTGAAGCGCAAATGTTGCTGCTTTTAGTCCAAAAGTTGGATGAAGGACATATATTGCCTAGACATATCAGATTGAGAGATCAGAACAAAGTTTGTAAACGTCTAATGCATTAGAACTATATATATATTGCATACATGCAGGTTGCGCTGGTGCTTCCGACCAAGTATCTGTTGTAATCTTCTCATCCAACCCAGGTCTGGTTGCCTATTTATTCCAAAAGCAGGGTGGAGTGAAATGAAAGTATTAATATTGTTAACATAGCAAAGTAAAACGCATCACGAAGCAACCTGCTATCTAATATATTCTTAACCCACATTCAAAACACGCTTCTCTTCCTCTGTGTCTTCATTTTTCTTTGGTTCAAGTATGCTTCACTCCAGTGGCATGACCTCAATCAATTTTAATACACATTACCCAAAAACTGTCACCTCCTTCTCTTAAGGTTTGTTTCATAAACCCCCTACCACTTTAACAGGCAGATCTGCTCTCAGAATAACAATGCATTAATGCATTTAGATCTAACAGCAAAACCATCCTCAACAAAGGAGCACGTAGTTAACTGGCAATGGACTTAATATGGGGCTATGTATTGATTATTAGTAACGTTAACAGGTACGAAATACTGCACAACCACTCTCAACAAAGGCACAAATAGTTAAGTAGATTTAAGATGCCACACATGGAATAAGCCAATAGTCAAGCAGATGTTTCCAGCAACCAAGTATTACCAATACAAAGCAAGATTTTTGGTGACCTGAATACTCTTACAGATGAATACAAGCTCAAACAAAAATGTAAAACCGTTTCTTTATATATTGATGGTAGAATTTCCACTTCCCTTTTTTCTAATTAAACAAAACAGTTACTTGCCGGAACTTTGGCCACTAAAGTATTTTGATTTATTTGAAGTAGTCACATAATTCACACAAAATAACAACTAGTTGGCAAAGGAAGCTCTATGGTTAGTCCATAGCACCTACACATTACTGAGGTATTTTTCAACAAGGACAACCCTTAGCATATCAGAAACCTCTATTTGCATAAAAGAAAAGACCAATCTGTACATTGCTGAATTTCATCATATAACACTTACATCTGCAGAGATGCAGCAGAGTGGAAATAAACAATACTATAAGGCTTCTGTATTAAAGGCTCGAACTCCTGAAATTTAACACCAAGATTATTTTACATTATATTTGAAAAGTAAGCAGAGGTAGCAAAAAACGATAAAGATTAGAAGTTATAGATATAAATCAGTTTTGGAAAGAGAAGTATGTGTTAAAGACCTATTAATTATTGTAGGATAAGTGTTAGAAATTAGGAGGGAGTGTCAAATGATTAAAGATCATGTTTGAAAAGTATTTATCTATAGGTTAGGAGTTTATCATATTTAGGAGTCTTGTAGCTATCCCTTATCTTTAGGAGTTATTCTCTTGATGGATTTCCTTTGTATTCATGTATATCCAGTTTAGTACAAATATAAGAGGAGAGAGGGCTGCCACTGTGTGTGTAAGTGTTCAAGTGGTTAAGCCTTCCTAATTTCCATATCAATGTTTTAACTGCAAATTTCAACAGTGTGAATTCCCAACATCCAGAAAATGAAATTTTATGATCACCAAACTTATGCTCAACCATAAAAAATATCAAGCTGAAAGGTATAACCAAATTACCTTTACCACAGAGAGCACAAATCGCTCCAGATCAAGACATCTGAGCAAAAAATGTGCCCCAACAACAACCATGACAGGATGACCCTCACTGTCTACTCCACCACGATAGCTGAAAAACATAAATACATTGATCATTACATGCAAAGATTAATCTGAACACTTGCATGAAACCTTGATATTGATTGCTTAAGATAAACAGGAGCCTCAGAAATTTTAATGGCCATAAAAAGTTATTATTTGTTTATTTTTTATTGAGGCACATAAGAAGAATTACATATTATCCAGTCTCATCATTTTCCTTTTCGCTTCTGCAAAAGAGCATCATTGTATCATGATGACACAAACAGCACTGTCTTACTATTAAATGCATTGTCTTCAGGACAATTGATGAAGAGGCCAAAAATATTGGACCAATTTTACAATGCCAAGGTTTAGCTTATCGCTTGTTGTCAAGATGGCAGAACACTCTCAACCCATAAGTTTGACAAACGCGGCCAATTAGTATGACTCATCAATCCTAATAATGAAGTACATATAAAGATTGGGACTAATATTGGAACTGAGAATGCATACAAAACAGAAGATAAAATGGACAGTCTAGGATGGACACTTACACAATTTTCATTTCCGCAATTTCAGAAAGATTCAGAGAATTTGCTCTAGAAAGGTATCTAGAGTGAAGAGAATATTCTTCAGCAGCAGACAAAGGAGGCCCACCAAGGTCACCAAATCCAAGCATTTTGGCACAATTCCAGCCTCTTTGTGCTTCAGCAGTTTTCTCCCACTGCTCTTGACGTCTTTGATCGGGATCTTTTATCAAGGACATGAAGGCAGGGTCCAAAAATGAATCTAAATATGATGATGAATTCCTACAAAAGCCACACATATCAGTAATATTCCTTCACAAGTAAATTTAAATGATATTGACAGTTCTCTGTTCTACCAACACAAACACATTAAGCAAACAAAACTAATGGCAATTAATATTGTGACACATGCATTCCGAATCTCAAAGTGCTTTCATTGGAGATAGAAAAAATCCTGGATGCTGCACTTGTTAATGAGGATAGCAAGGGTCTAGCTTTTAAGCTAGATGTTAAGAAAGCTTATGACCGAGTTAGTTGGAGCTTGCTAGATAAGGTTCTTGCCAGAAAAGGGTTTGGCTCAAGATGGAGAGGGTGGATTTCAGGGCTTTCAACAATCAAATTTTCTGTGATTGTAAATGTTGGACGTAAACCTTGGTTTCAATGTTAGAGGGAATTAGGCAAGGAGACACTCTATCTCCTTTCTCGTTTACTTTAGTGATGGATGTTCTTAGTAGGATGATTTTCAGGACAGTTGATAGAGGCTTCATAAAATGTGTTGAGGTGGGTTCTGATCAAACAAAAATGCCTCACTTGCAGTTTGCAGATATGACCTTAGTTTTTGAAAATGACAGGAACAGCTTCGTCAATGTTCTTTCTATTCTTCAGGTTTTTTTAATGATTTCTGGTTTAAAGGTTAATTTGGATAAGTGTGGCATTGCCAGCATATGTAGAAAACCATACTGTGACTTCTTTAGCTAGTTTGATTCGTAGTCAGGTTTTGCAATGGCAACCTATCATCTATCAAGGATTCCTTTAGGTGGTAATTCTCAAATAGCAGTAAAAATTATTATGTAGGCATTGACCCTCCTGAACTTTTAGCTTACAAGAATAATAGTGCTCTGGAAACTTCAGAGCTCTAATGTTCTTACAGCTTACCTGAAGATTTCAGAGCATTATTGTTCTTGTAAGCTAAAAGTTCAGGAGGGTCAATTAAGTACAAAATAATTTTCACCGGTTGATTGGAGGCCCCTATATGTATATGTATATGTATATGTATATGTATATATATATATATATATATATATATATACACACATATAGAGTGTGTGTGCGCGCGCGCCCATATATACATAGCAATCTAGAAAGTAATCAAGATATTAGCAATAACCTTAAAATTTTAAAAATTTACTGACCTGTGAACCAAGCCAACATCACTGACAGGATGATCAACTGGAACTTCAGGAGGTTTTGAAACATTCTTTTTAGGCAAAGGCTTTATTCTGATTTTACGCTCATCTATGATGGTCTCACCATTCTCATCTCCAACGTCTGCAGGAAGCTTTGACAAAGCCAACTCCTCCTCATGTTTATCACGGGGAAAGTAAAGTGGAAGCAAACTACACGGAAACCATTTGAAATGTAAGATATATAAGGAATACATTGTTCAAAAGGAAGGTTGCAAAAATAAGTCAACCAAAATTATTTAACTGTCAGGAGGATCATGTCACTCAAACAGGTGCAGGTATCAACAACAGAGATATCAAAACAGCAATACTGAAAATACCTTTTATATATCTCAGTATCAGTTGTGCTGGTATTGCAAAAGACAACAGCTGTTATGTTGTCTTTCTGCTTCTCAAGAAACCGCCGCACAGTTCCTGAATAAAAGACATTCAAAGGAAGGGAAAAGAAAAGAAAGCAAGTTAGAAAGTTGAAGATTTGGACATTATTGTTCAGCCATTTGAAATCAATCATCATTATCGTTCAGCCATTTGAAATCAATCATCAACTTAACAACAAAGAAAGCATACACTATATATTATATGCATTCAGGCATGGGCACGATAAAAAATGGTGCAGTCTGGTAGAATTATGCACAAAAAGATGCACCTAACATGCATTCTGTTTTTCTACTTCTGCTGCACCTTGTAATCCCTTTGATTATAAATCTAAGCACCACTTTGTGAGATGGACAATTAAATTAAGGAGAAAGCGATGAATTATTTGAAAATTTAAAGAAAGAACATGCATTGGTATTCCCTCTCCCTTTCCCCCAAAAGGTTAATTTCCTTTCTCTATATACTTAAGATAAAGTCATGTTATAACACCCACAAGAAAAGTAGGGCAATTCAATTCCCAGAGATTGCCAAAGATATCCTAGATAATTTATCAAGTGAGAATAAATGTCACAGGAATCAAATTCAAGACAGTAACATCATAGAGAAAAATATCTCACTTATAGCTACATGCGCAGCTGGTTCACGGGGATAGTTCTTTGCCTCCGCATAAATACAACCTGTAGCTATGCTGCATAAATACTTGCCAAAGAAAAAGTAAGTTGTAGATCTTATGAAATAACATAGGAGATGCACCAAAACAATAATTGCTGAAAGAAAGAAAATGATATAGAATTTTAAACACAAACCTGCAAAGACCATTTTCAATTAGAAGCTCAAGGCAAGAACGATAGCAATGACTTAGAGCATTCTCTGCAGCAGTGTGGTACTTCGCAGCATACTTAGGACCAACGGTATGGATAATTCTCCTGCCAGAAATTACTGAAGGAATACATTATGGTATACAAGAAATCCAGCTTCTAGCTGAGAGTTGCATGTAACTGAGGAAGATTAATAGGTCAGTAACAAAGGGGTAGAATGCATTAGCACAATTAGTGCAGTATGATACATGATTAACAATCTCAGATCCAAACTACAGGAAAAGAAAAACATGCTGTTTAGATTTGCAGACATGCCACAATATACAAATCCCAAACCCACCAACCGCCATCCAAAAGAGACTCAAAATGAGCAAGGGAATGCATCTTTGAATCAATGCAACAATACTGTCTGAAAAAACGAATTCTCAGTGTCCATTCTCCCAGACAAAAGAAAAACAGTAAACCATGATTGCATAGTGGAATGGGGTCTTTCAATATGGTAAACAGAGAGTGTTATTTCTACTTCATGAACCAGTGAAAGAAAGAGGGCCAAAATACCAACCTTGCAGGAAGGTCATATGCACTGGTAACTTTAGCCATCCCTGTTCGACATCCACCCTGTCAAGAATAAAGGTATGAAAAATCAATTGATATTGACAAATGACAATAAACAAATGTCATTTCCTGAAAGCTGCTTCCCTGTCATGGCATTCGGATAAGTATTGAATGATAATCTATACAGTTCTAACAAGTTTATGATAAAACCCACACAAACCAATACAATAACAGCACTCGAATTCACCCCAACTAGCAACAGAAATGAGATAAAATGTTGCACTGATATTATTCAATCCAGAAAAACAGAACACAAAGTGGTGAGTATTCGAGAGACTCACCCCTCTCCCACAACAAACCAAAATACAACCTGAAAAACACTAGGGCTCAGCCCCCACAAAAGACAAAGGCACCAGAACGACAACAACATTAAAGACTCAACCACCAACAACCCAGCCAGCCCCAAAACAAAACAATTAACACCCAATGGCAGCACAGCAACTAAAACATTAAAGACATAAATTTAAAACAAATAACTTAAGTACTCCCCTGCTCCAGCTGTTTTCCACGTATGGCATAGGTAAACCTTATAGAAGGTTTATCAGTTAACTATCCCAAACAAAGACTTAAACTCAAAAAAGGTTTCCAAACATATAACTCACAATATAAAGTATTAAATTCATAACTAATGTCCCAAGCACACATATTATCAACATTGAGCACATAACAAAATGTTTTTGCTGAAGCAATTAATAAAAACATATAATTAACCATACCGGTGTTGCACATTCTTCTGCAAGACCAGGTCCAGCTGCAGCATGCAACCCCGGGCTACTGTGTATTTCATCCAAGTTCTGTTGACCATGAGAAATAAAAAAATGTAAGAAACAAGACATAATTAGCCCAATTTTATTTACTAGAGGTGCAGTTCGAACATGCTTAATAACAGTGGTGGATCCAGATACTTTAGTCAGTGGGAGCAATACATACATTTAAATATTCCTATTTAAATATTTTAATTAAAAATTTATAACAAGGTCATATAATTTCTCCTAAAATTTCGTATTCTGCAACTAGAAAATTCTATAAAAATAGACGGATTATGATGTAGCGAAATTAAATTTTAACAGATAATGGGGTTCACATAAATAAGGTAACTTTCTCTATCTCTATAGCTGTCATGTCAAAGAAGACTATGCGATTTCTTTCTAATTTCTAGCCAAACAATTTGCAGACTAATATGTGGCAATGGGATGTATAGTGGAGGCCATAAGAGAAACAACATGTACCTATAACAGAAATTTCCCCCAGTTAGTGGGGGGCATTTGGCCCCACAGTCCACAACGTGGATGTGCCCAGACCACCCCTTCTTAATAGTGTCCTTATATTACATAATGACACTAATCTGAAGTGCGGATTAGAAAATTTGAACTATAAGAATGTTGACAGGACTCATGATACGGGTCAAAGAAATTTCCAACGTAAATTGATTCTCAAGCTTGTGAGGGGACACAGATAGCTCATAGCACCAAATGAACAGCAGTTATGGGGAAAACAAAACATTAGTCTTTTGTCAATTCTTCTTTACGATGTGAATAGGTTTATACGAGCCAACTATCATTAGGGTTCAATGATGTAGGATCCGAATCCGGTCATATACTTGACCGGTCATGTTCCTATCCTATCCATCCATTCAATTTGAACGACCAGATGTGTCCCTCATTTTCTACTCTCTTACCCATCCTGATCGTTCATTTACTTTAAATGACTAGGATTTTAGGAACATGAACAGTAATATGACCAGATCCGTTTCCAATGTTGTATACTTTATTCAGCAATATAGAACTTACCTCATTGGTTGAATTTACCACAGCATCCACCTCAAGATTCCAGGGATCCCCCCTCCACAAATATATCTTTGAATTAATTTCATGGTCAACAGGAAATCTCGACACTGACCCACTGCCACCACCCTCCGTTCGCGAGTGTGATGTTAAAGGGTCAGGAAAGTATGAACAAGAAAATGATGGATCTCCATTGTCATACTCCAAGGAAGACCTATGCTCAGCATCACTCCATCGTGGAATTTGATCTAAAGTCACAACGGATTCCCCACTATCAGTTGGTAATCCACCCCGGGGTGTGGCAGAAGGCACAGGCCGGTACATTTGCGAGACTCCTATCTACAGTACCACTTTTGTCAATGTTGCAAATTCTGCGCCACAAACACTATAAGTCTATAACACACAAACATTTTGAAATTTAGAGTTCAACTGACACGTGAATAGGTTGATATAGTAAACTACAACAAAGATATAGCTATTTTGAGATTAGAGGCAAAGACCAAAACAACTTAACCAACAAGAACTCTCCTTTTTAAACTAAGCATCGTAAATGAAGATTCCAAACAAATTTTTAAGGTTCACCCAACTCTCAAATTATCCATGTTTGACAGCCACGATAAAAATGTAGAAAACATACAAACTTGAATCTGAATTATAATTACATAGCCCCAAAAGCAAACAAAACTATGCCTGACATACTTTAATTACAATTTCCAGCAGAAAATCAGAAACAAAAGCAGACGCAGATCGTACAATTGAATTACAACAATTTAAATGGATAATTAGTTTGAATCACATCCTAACCTTAGATTTTCTCGTAGAACCGAAATTTGATGTGAACCCAGAAAATACCTGCAACCGGATTCTGGAGGTGGGAAAAATAATTCCTTTTTCTTTATTTTCTCCTTAAAATTTGCTTTGTTGGAACGACTGAGGAATTCAACTATTATTACTGGGTCGATGACGATGAGCTCGCAAAGCTCATTCGGCCAGGAATTAATTACGACGAAAAAGAAATCTGGAAAGAAAAAAAAATTCCTTTTCCACCGCTTAACATTTAACAGTTGATTGCGCTGTCAAAATGTGCCCGTCGCCGGATTATTTTTGGAGTTACTAACCTACTCATATTCATATATACAAGTAGTTATTTTTTGATTTTTTTTATAATTTATCTTAAAAAATATAAAAAAAATTTATAACATAAATGTTTAAAAATAAATTATAAAATAAAATAAAAAAGTAAAAGTGAAAAAGGTCTTTTATTTTTTTAATTTAAAAATTCTTTTAAACTATTTTATAAGATAAAAATCATAAAAAAAATTCAAATACAAAAAAATTAAAAGTATGAGTATCGTAACACTCCTTATTTTTAAAAAGTTCGGGTCTTGATTTATAAGTTTATTTAGCTCATTTTTTTTACTTAAATTTTTTTATCTTAAATATAATATGAATGTATTATAATATTAAAAAAATTATAAACATAATGACTTACATTTTAAGAATTTTAATTATTACAGTAATCTCTAAATTTTTTTATCGTATTTTCACAATTGATTGTTAGATTTTCCTTCTAACTATAATCTTTATTGATTTATTTTAATGTTTGTTTATTTTATTTATTCCTTTTAAAATTATATTTTATTGATAATTGTTTTCTTTTTGCATAATTGATAAAGATGTGATAATTTAAAAGATCAAATATGTACCACATCTAAAATAGATTTAAATATTATTGTTAAAGATAATGCTTGATAAATATTTTAATTTATAATATTGAGTTAGGATAATTTTATGATATTATTATTATTTTTTATTTGTACTTGTTATTTATTATGAATTATTTATTTTTGTTGATATATAATTATTTTGAATAATTTAAAATATATTGTAATTACCTGACTAATTAATTTTTGTATATTTTATTATTTTTTATTAATTTTTTTAACTAAGTTCCTTTAGGCCGTCTATGCCCACTAACCCCGTGGAATCATACTATAACCTTTAAATATAGGTAAGATAAAAAATGGTCAAGCCCAAGCTCGAACCCGACCCATTTTTCTTAAGGTCTGAAAGCAGGCTTGACCCGAATTTATAGTGCTAACAATTGACATAAAAAGATTTTATGAAAATTTTCATATTTGAAATTTTTTTGTTCATATTTTTAGTTAAATACATTTTAATATTTTTAATTTAAGTTTTTAATTCGATTATTAAATTATGCATAACAAAAAATTTAACCTCTTAATTTTTATTTCCACATATGTTAAAACATGAGAAAAAATATTTTAAAATATTTTTAATATAATTTTAATTAAAAAAATATAATAAGCAATTAATTTTTTTTTGAAATTTTAAATTTTTTACTATTCATCCATACTGTTTGTGCCAATTACTTTTAATTCCTCAATTCCAGTTGGAAAGATGGCATTAGATGGCTGTTTAGCCCCATTTAGCATTGCTATTTTACCATCCACGTTTTAGGTCAGTTATTATGAGTTGTTGAGACCATAAATTCTTTTTTTTTTAATAATTATTACTGAATTTATTTTAATAAAAATAATTACAGGATATCTTTAATTGTTAAAGTGTCAAACAAGTCCAGCCAAAATTAAATGGCACAACTATGGAATGGCATTAAAAAAACTAAAACATTTTATTTTATTATGGAATGCCTATGAGCTATAAATTAGGCTAACATCAAAACCCTTTATTTCTATAAGAAACTAAAAACTAGTCATTAGAAAAGAAAAAAAAAACTAAAATCTAGCCTGAAAAAAAAAAGAAACTAAAATCTAGGCATCAAAAAATAAGAAACTAATATATAAAGAAAACTTCCTATTTTTTCTCACAAATTGCCTCAATTGCCAACCTAGTCTCTCCTTTGCACCCAGCAGCTCCAAGCTTCTCCTCATTAACATCAACAGCACATTTGTTCTTGCCAAGACAAAGCTGAAACAGAGAAAAAGAAAGAAAGTAATTAGTCTTTCTCTTTCCTTTTTAAGGGTGATTTTATAGAAAACTCGTGAAAAACTCAACCTCTTGAAATATCGAGCTCTTCATGAAATCATCGCTGATATATATTAAGGAATTGCAAGAAAATGAGATAGTATACTTACCCCTTTGATGACTGATAAAGCTTGAGGAGATTCACAAGAGCCTTTTCCAAATGATCCACAAGTTCCCTTTGGTTGACCAAAGCTAGCAAAATTGATCTGAGAGATAACTTGATCTTCACTGCAGGCTAACTCCAGTGTGGTTTTCTCATAAGCATTCCCACAGACTTTTCCAATTCTAACAGTTTGAAACTTAACTGAGGAAGGATCACCTCCCTTCTCCTCAAACAAAACCAATGTGTTCAAACCATCACGAAGGAAAGAGCGAGGGATATGGTACCTTATGATCACAAGAAAACAATCAAATCAGTGTAGAATAATCATAGACACTGCATAATGATCCAGTTCACAACTATATCAGATCATTTCATTACTCTCTTCTCAACCAATTAATATAGAATAATCATAAGCTTTGCATAATGATCCAATTTATAACGGTATCAGACCATTTCATTAACATCTTCTCAACCAGGAATAATCATAAAAATGCATATGATTCCACTTCAAAACAGTATCAGATCATTTCATTAACATCTTCTCAACAAATCAGTATAGAATAATCATAAAGACTGCATATTAGTCCAATTCAAAACAGTATCATATCATTACCATCTTCTCAACCAGATAGTGCATAATAATATCATAAGCATTGCATAACTATACTAATCCAATTCAAACAGTATTAGATCATTTCATGAACATCTTCTCAACCAATTAGTACAGAATAATCATAAACTCTGCATATGAATCCATTTCAAAAGAGTATTAGATCATTTCATTACCATCTTCTAAACAAATTAGTGCAGTTAATCATAAGAATAACATATTAAGCCAATTCAAAACAGAATAAGATCATTTCATTACCATCTTTGAGAAGGCTTCCCACAGTTCGTCAAGCATTTAGAGTCAGAATATTGTCCCCGGTAATCACAACTTCCAGTGCATTTAGTCTCATCTGCAGGGTAGCTTGTGAAATATCTACCAATGCTATTGCCATTTACCCAGGCATGACCCTTCCCTAACCCCATCAGATCCACCACAACTGGTTCGTTACCAGAGGGAGCTTTGAAGACAGTCTATAATCACAGAAACACAATTTACAAAGTTAGAAAAAGGAAAAAAGCACCATATTTAGTTAAGAAGAAGAAGTTTACCTTATACCAAACAAATATTCTGTTTGTTGGAAGACCAAGTGAGAACCATGGTCTCTGAGCTTTCTCAAGGCTGAAAAGTCTGTCTTGCTCACCTTTCAATCCCACTTTATAAATCCATTCATTCTTAGAGAGATCAAGGATGACCTGATCATTACCCTTCACTCCAAGCAACTCAACAGGACCATGAATTCCAACATCGACTTTGTCAAAGAATGCTCCATAGTTCTATAAGAGATAGTGTTAGATTATAGAAATCTGCATGAACTTTATGTTTAAAAGCTGAAGTTTTGATCTTTTATTACTTACTGCTAATCCAACAGTTACACTAAGCAGAGCCATCTCATTCCTCCCAGGCTTCAAGTTGATCTTAGACTCATACACAAACTGGTAGTGTCCATTGTCAGCATACTGGGAACCTGTGATGAAGATGAATGAAAAAGAAAAATGAAAACCTAGAAATCTGCCATAAGCTATTATGGTTAGTGGGGCAAGAAAATTTCCAGTGATGAAAGTTTATTAGAAATGTGCTATGAGCTTGAGAACTCAGGAACCTGCTATGGGCTTGAGAACTCAGAAATCTGCTATGATCTCGAGAACTTAGAAATCTGCTATGAGATATTATGCTTGTGGGGTAAGAAAAATTCAAGTGATGAAAGCTTATTAGTAATCTGCTATGAAATTCAAGCGATGAAAGCTTATTAGTAATCTGCTATGAGATATTATGCTTGTGGGGTAAGAAAAAATCAAGTAATGAAAGCTTATTAGTAAACTGCTATGAGATTGAAAACTTAGATATCTGCTATGAGAAATTATGGTTTGTGGGGTAAGAAAGTTTCCATTGATGAAAACATATTAGAAATCTGTTTATGAGCTTGAGAACTTAGAAATCTGCTATATATGACAGCAGTATGAGCTTTAGGGTTTGTGGGGTAAGAAAATAAATAGTATGAACTATTAGGGTTTGTGGAGTAAGAAAATTTGCAGAGAAAGCTTACCAATATGTTTTCCATTAGCAAATACATGAAGAATATGGCCAGAGGTGTTTACTCTGATCCTAGCATCTTGGAGCCACATGGGATCAGAGACATCAACAAAGGTGATGTACCATAAGTAATCACTGGTGTCATTGGTGACAACCTTTTGATCCAAAAGCTCTTTAGTTACCAAAGCGACACTAGTTTGCACATATGGCTCAGCCAACCATTCCCATTTCAGCGGCAATAGTTCTCCATCCTCATCCTTCTTCATCATTACAGAAGTTTGAGAATTCACCTGATATTTACAAAAACTTGGTATTTATCATACTTAAAAACACAACATAATTTTTTTTATTATAGTAATTATATGAATAATTTCTTACCTTTGCAGTGTTGTAAACTTCTACCTTGCAATCTGGAAGGATAGATACTGACCAAGCAGGGATGTTGTAATTAGTATTCTGAAAATTAATTGTGGCATCATTGGAAGCATTTGCATTTCCAAGGAAACAAGCTGATTTTCCCTCATGATTGTAAATTGTGGCCTATCAAAAAAAATTTATTTATATAAATATAGATATTAATAATTATGGGCATAAAATAATTTTAAAACTTTAAATCAATAAATTAGACGACTTACTGTAACCATATTTCCAAATTCAGTATTGTTTGGAGTTCCATAAGTTAGGATTGTCTCCATTGATATAAGGAGATCATGGAGTTGCTTAAGATGGCCCCACTTAGGTTGATTCAAATTACCTATGTCAAAATAAAATTACAAGATTATTAAATTATGGTAAATACTAAAATTATAAAAAAATAATTGAAAAATAAAAAACTATGAAATATATTTTCAATTATGCTTTACCATATTCATCCAAAGGAGCATCATAGTCATAAGAAGTAGTGATATATGGCCCTCCTGCAGTTCTACCAAAATTGGTACCACCATGGTACTATAGAACACAGAAAAACAAAAAAATAAAATAAAATTAATTAATTAATTAATTCATATTATTTGATGAAATTAAAATTTTTAAAAATGCAATTAAATAATTAATTACCATGTAGTAGTTTTGGAGAGTACCACCATATTGGTAAAACCTTGCAACAGCAAAAGCAAGATCCTCAGCAGTTCTATGTGGATCTTGTCTGCCCCAACTCTTATACCTAAAATTTAAAATTCATAAACAAATATTAGATATGAAAATAATTTATAATAATTAAATGCATAAATTCAAAAATTTTCTGAAAAAATATAAAGAACAAACCAGCCACTCCAATTCTCAGTCCAAATCTTGGGTGACTTTGGATTGTTTGGATGGAATTGATCACAATAATAACCATTGCATGTGTTAATCTAATTTAGAAAAAAAAGAGGCAAATTAATTAGCCATTGAAACATTTATAAAATATATAATTAGAAACTAAATATAATATAATAAAAGAATTTAATTTTAATTTTTACCATAGGCTGTGGAGCATCATCTTGTTTGCACATAACCCAGGGCACTCCAATTTGGTAGGAATCAGCTAATTGAGCACACCATTTCACATATTCTTTCCCAGCATCACCATATGATTTTATAACATCTCCATACTCATTTTCAATCTTTTTTTTACAAACCAAAAATTAATTAGGCTCCATAATAATTAAAAAATAATATTTATTAATAATAAATTAAGTAATTAGAAAATATTTTATAAAAATTTTGCCAATTTTTAAAAAAAACCCATGATAAGATTTATTAATAATAAAGTAATTAATTAAAAATTTTAAGATATCTTAGGATAAGAATTTACCTGGGCAACAATAATGGGTCCTCCTTGTGAGGCAAAGAGCTTCTCACGTTTCATCAAGTCCACTATATACGTTGTGAAGGTTTTCATCTCATCCTATATAATTAAATAGAATTAATTAAGTGTAATAAAAATGATATAATTTAATTTAATTATGAGAATATATTAAATAAAACGTATCAATTTAATAATACTCACCATGTATACTTGATTTTTTGTCCTGAACTCAATGTTTGGAATGTTATGCAACCACACTGGAAATCCTCTGATCACAGAAAATAAAATATGTATGATATTATATTAGTAATAAATAAATATGTAAAGCTTAAGTAATTAATAAATTAAATATAAATTATTTAGCTTAATTAATTACCCATAATTCCATTCTGCACAAACATATGGACCAATTCGAAGAAAAGCATAGAGCCCTTCATTTTGAATGGTTCTGATGAACTTTACAAGATCAAGATTTCCAGAAAAATCATACTGCACATATCCAAAAAGGAAAAAAAAATAGAGATATTTAATTAATTAGTACTAATTAAATTAACCAAAATATATAATATTTAAGTGAAACTTAAGAGATAAATTAAAGTGAAAACCTGGCGACGTTGAGGCTCATGGGCGTTCCAGAAAACGTAGGTTTCAATTACGTTAAGCCCACCTTCTTTTGATTTCTTAATCAAAGATGGCCACATCTGTAAAAAATAATTAAATCAATTATTAGTAATTGAGATTATGAAAAGAAAACTGAATATATATATATATATATATATATATATATATATATGTAATCAATAGCTCTATTATATATAAAATAAGTTCACAATTGTACATACTATAATAATAATTACGATTCTCAGTTAAAAAATAAATTAAATTGCCTAATATATATTAATATTTAATAAAAATTTAAAATTCAATAAAAAAATAACCCAAATAATTTTGTTTAATTTAACAAAAATAAATCATGTAAACTGATCTAATTTACACAATTTTGACTGAATTTTTATAATCTAACCAACTGGCCCGTTTTGTTAAAACATGATAAAAATTTGATAATCAATTGTTAATAATTAAAATTTTGAAAGGAAAAACTAAGTAAAAATATGAAATTTGAAGGAGATAATTATGATACTCACTTCAACAGTGCTTCGAGGATAATGGATTGAACCAGATATTAGAATCCTTCTCTTGCCATCAATGGTGATGGCTCTTCCATCATGTGAAACCTCAGAAGCAGTAATGGCTATGCTGATAAAAGCCAAACATAGCAAGAACAGTGAAGTACAAGAACTCATCTTTGCTACCATTGTGATAGAACTCAGTGTCTAATAATCATATACTAAGAATTATGAGATTGACAAGTCCCTAGCATGAGTCTATTTATACAAGTATTAACTAACTAACTAAGATGATAAGCATTAATAGTTGAGATAATTATCATGTGTTATCTACTTGTGTTTTATTAGATACTACTTGATCGTAATATTCAAAAAAAAAATTTGATTGTATTATAATTCAAAGAATTATAATTCAAAAAAATTGATTGTATTAACTAACTAACATAATGTTATCATATATAGAAATTATAGAAAATACCCTTTTTTGAATTTCATTCTTGGAACTTGTTTCTCATGTGGATCATATCAACTTAGGTTTTATTTTTTCATTTTTTATTATTATTAAAATCATTACGAAAATTAAATCATAATTAAAATCTACATAAACTTCCAAGGAAAAATATCTTATTTAATTTTATTTTACACATTGTTCTCTAACCTTTCTCTTTTATTTTCTTTTACATATAAAGACTGATATTTTTATAAATTATTGATACGCGATGAATATATAAAAATATTTTGTTATTATTTGATTTTATATTTATCACTTAACATTTACTAATTTAGAATTAAATAATGTGTAAATTCATATTTAATTGTTTGATTTATAATTTGAATTTAGGAATATGTTATCTTATGTTTTATTATATTACTAGAATTAAGATGTTGGGTACTTATCAAATATGAGTATATTAACTTTATAATATGTGTTACATAATCCATTATTGAGCCAATTACAAATAATATTTGATTACTGAACTTAATTTTTGAATATTTAATCTTATCAAATCAAAATTGATAACAGATAAGATAAATATCCACATGCATCAGATTCATGAATCTCTATGAATTTTAACTTTAATAAAAAAATAAAATTAATAAAAAGCATTTATGTATATATGTTAAAAGATAATCCACTGAAATCATACTTGAAGAATACAGAAACACATTATTATTTATTTTTTTGAATTAATTATTTTAAAAAATTAATTATTTCTAAAAATATGGTATCCTAAAATGCATTTTTATGAGATTCTAATTCTTCTCTATGTCTATGGCACCTCAAAATAAAACCAAAGAGAACTATTGTATTTCATGAAACACTACTATAAATTATAATATCTCTAAATATATAATAAAATATGTCATTAATAAATTATATTTACACGAGAATACACATATAAATATTAGTTGTCAAAATGAGATAACTTGATTTTAAAGATTTTATGTTTGATGGGCCTTCAATTGAGTGAACCCAGTTCAACTTTTAAAGGCTTTTTGATAGGTTGAGTTGGGTTAGGCCTTTTCAATAAATGGACTTTCATATGCCTAACCTAGCTCGATTAATAAAGGCTTTATGTTTGATGGGGTTGAGTAAGGCTGGGCCTTCAATCACTGTTTTAGCCCACTAAAAACTTTTAAAGTTGAATCACATTCACGCCACTAAAAAAAGTGAATTGTCCGGTGAATCTTGAGAAAAATATACATATAACAATTGTTTTGAAAATCGGACCAGCTCAACTGATTCGATCGGTTAAACTGGGAACCGGCCACTAAATTAGTCTGGATGACCTCCTAAACCGGGGGAATAAAAAATCGATGAAAAATCGGTGACATGATATTGAATTAGTAAAAACCCAATGAACCAGAATGGGCACTGGTTCTACTGTGTTTAAATTTTTTTCTAGTAATTTATGTTACAGAGATCTGAATAAGATGAAAAAAAAGAAAAGAGATGTCAATCATGATTAAACATACCAGAAACAACTAAAATAACTAAAAAAAATCAATATCAATATTCAATCTTCAGAACCTGGCTCAAATATACATAAAAATTAAAAAAAATTATAAATTATGAAAATTGTAGAACACCAAAGTAGAAAATTATAAATTTATTTTAATTGTGATGAAATTATTTAATGTATTTTAAATATATTAGTATTTATTAATTGATTATTTTTATTTATTTTAATTATTCTATATATAATATATTCTACAATATATATAATATATAATTAAAATATATTTTTTAATTTACACTAATTCGACCCCGGTTGAACCAATAACCCGTGACCCACTGCCTCTACCGGTTCAATGACCAGTTCAATTTTTTGAACATTGAATATAATTGTACGTTTGTAAATAATAAATAAATAAAATTCATTAATTAAATAATAAGTTCTATATATCATCTATTTTTCTCATCTTAATTCACTAACTTTATTAGGAAAGTATTTGGCACATTGACATTTTAATTTTAATATTAAATTATAAATGGTATTTAACATGTTTTTATTTAATATTTTCATTTAAGATAAAAAGTGATATCTAAAATATTATAAGATGACACTATCCACATATCATTAAAAAATTATGAGATTTTATAATATCTATAAAAAAATTTAAATATTTTTAATTTTATATTATACTCTCTTTGTTTTGAATTAACCGTCGTTTTATGAATTTTATTTTATTTTAAATTATCTGTCGTTTTAAACTATACTCCTTTTATTTCAAATGAATTTTATTTTTAATTATTATTATTTTTAATATTATTTTTATTTATTATTATCTTTAATAAAATAGTCAAAAGAATTTAAATTAATTTAAGATAATTTAGTTAAATATTTTTTTAATTTTTATATTTTTATATTATTATTTTAAATTATAAATAATTTAAAATAAATAAAGTAATAGTAAGATTTTAAAAGTTTAATAAATATGTGAATAACATGTTTATGGCGTAAGAAAAGGAGAAAGGAAAAAAGAGCACTGAAATAGTGAAATGGGTGAGGAGAGAGAGAGTGTGGGTTTTGGAATGACGAAAGGTGAAAAGAAGTGTGATTGGATGGGAATTGGATATCTGAACGGAAGAGAGAGATTATGACTCCTCTGATACCAAACAACCAGAGAGAGAGACAGACAGTGACTGCCATTATCCAAATAAATAAACAAACACTTAACACTCAAACTTCCAAGTTCTCATAACCGACACGCCGACGCATCTAACAAGAGAACATCTTCACACCCAGTTCCAGCGCCCCCAACATCAGATATGCTTCTTCTCCCCCCACGCGCTCATCCCTCCCCTCAACTTCATACGCGCTATCCTCTTCATTCATTCAACTCAATCAACACTTCTTATACAAAATCTATTTATTTTCCTTTTTTTTATTATCATATAAATAATAAATCCACACCAAACAAAACAAAATGGAATCATTCACCCTAGGCAAGGGCTTCAAAATGGTAAAAATTTTGTTTATAGAATTGTAAATAAATATATTTAATTTGACTAAAAAATTAAATAAAATAACAATTCTCAATATAATTATTTCAATAATCTGTATACAAATTAATAGTATATGCACTAATGAGTTTGTAAAACAAGTATATCAAATTAAAAAAAATACAAATGATATGTAGGGTTGCTCTTTTTATTTATTTTTAAAGAAAAGTAAAAGAACAAAAGAAGCCAATCTTCTCTTGTCCACGAGTTTTCCTCATAGGGGCAAATATGGCTCCGTGTGTAGACACTTAAAAAGGTGTAATTCATTTTTCTTAAACTATTGATTCTGCATATTCATTTAATCCAATAATTTTACGCATAGGACTATACAAATTTAAGGAATATTTGTATAATCATATGCAAAAATTTTAATTTCTCATTTAGCCTCCAGACTCTCACCAAAATATATCACACAAAACTCACAAAAAAATTTTTAGATAATTATTACAATTTATCTCTTCTCTCTTACATCCTCTCACTATATGTTGATCTTTTGTGAGTTTTGTAAGATAATTATTTCCTATTTAGAGTCTGCAGCAAACAGAGAGGACTGCATTATAGTACTACCCCATATCCTGCAGTTCAAACATTTATTCATGTGCCCACCTTATAATAATAATAATATTAGTACCACTATTATAATAGGGAATTGCCATATATATAGCACATATTTCTTTGTACTTTCCATCCTAACTGTGATTCCATGATAATTATAAAACAGACCCTGGAAAATCCTTAATTACACTCTTGAATGAATATTGGAGTAGATGAGGACAACAATCTCACCACAGGTATCCATAATAAGAGAATTAATCTACTATAGGTTGAGTTAACTAAAGCCCTCTTTGATGGAGGTCAATTCACATGCACCACCCAGCCTACTAAGCAGAGTATAACCAGATACTCACTCCTACGATCCAATAAAGTGGGAGGGCACTGAGTTGAAGGACACAGGTATATATTTCAACAGTTCTTTAAAGAGATAACCCGGAAGAAATCATGCAACATTATTTAAAAATAATACAAGTTGGTATCACCCCAAGACTGACAATCAAGCATATACCCAAATACGGGTTGAAGAAATTTACAAGAGAAATTCCCATGGCTGAGAAGGACATGTGTTCCATTCAATATAGAAATGAACTTGCTTACCCTCTATAAATTCTCACCTATAAACTTAAGCCTCTTACAGTGATTAGGTTAACGGGATCGCTGGAGGATTACCAGCCGGGCACCTCTGTCTACGAGGTCGTCTTGTTGTCTTGCCCCAACCTGTCAGGCTTGTATCCTCCAATCCCACTTCAATATTGTTAAGCTGCGGCGCCAGGGCACAAGGTTCATTGGTCGCCACAAGGGGAGGGGGAGGGGGAGGGGAAGGGGGAGATGGGGTAACCTGCAACCGCCGCCTCCCCCTACCACACCCATTTCTAGACGAGCTTCTCCTAGTTAATCCTGCATGCCATGAATGACCTGTTGCTCTCATAAGCCCTCCAAATGTCTGAAGATCCTCCGTTACTTCATGCCTTGATAAAGAAGCAAGGCCTGGAAGGATGTCCCTTTGGAAATCCCTCCGCTGCCTCCCTCTCCTTGCTGGGCCCCTTCGTGTCCGTGTAGGTAACACAGTTGTTCCAGTTTCTTCCACTTTGAAGTTTTCTGGAACAAGAGGTTTAGGCATGTAGTCTTCTTCCTTGGTCTCTGTCAGTTTCAATGTCATGGACTCAAAGAAATCCATTCCTTCTGAGGAAGATTCCCCATTATACTCACCATTTTTTTCCCCAGAACTATTAAACTTGACCTCAAGATCATCAACACATGAGGAAACTACATCCACAAACCAACTAAGCGGGTCCACCATCGGACTTTCTGATGGACTGCTGATCACATCAACCACTTGATTGCAGAAAAGAGATGATATGGAAACTATTGCCTCTGCAGCATGCATCGTAAGTTCATCCTGTGGCTGTTCAACTTTTTCTTGCAGGCCTTGTGGTGATATTAGAGGAGTTTCAAGCAGCTCTTCTTCAGGAATGACATCTTCCTCTGTTTCAAGAGCAGCAGGGGCTTCCAGATCTATTTCTGCCTTCATTCTAAGATTGGTACTTGGAATAGATGTCAAAGATGCTTCATCCTCACTCATACTCAAGTTCAGATCAATTTGATTTCTATAGTTGGCTTCTGTTGTAGGTGATCCTTTCTTCCCAACAATAGTTTCTGTGACAGGCTCATTGTCCAACTCAACAACTGCAGCTTCACAAGGCAAGTTAATATCAAGCACGAGGTTTTTCCGACAATTTTCCACTGCTTCAATTTCAGATGAATTAGGAATTGGCAGAGAGGTAGAAGTGAGTGAACAAGACTCCTTTTTAGGAGAAATATGAGGCATATCAAATATGGGTATGCCAAGAATTTTCTTAGTATTAGTGCTGCCACCAACCTCTGTCCTCCTTGGCTCAATGTCATTGGAACACGAAACTGAAGTTACATTGTGCATAACGTTTCCAGTAAGCCCCTTTCCAGTTTCATCTTTGTTAGATATTGAAGCAGCTTGCAAGCAACTTAGCTCTCTACCAGTTAAACCTCTACCAGCATTTTGCACCTCATTCTTACATGCCGTCTTGGCTCTAAGCCAAGGCAACAATGCAAGATGCTCCTCATGCTTCTGTTCTCCATCCATGACCCCAGGATCCGACTGGGGTACTAAGTTGTTGGATGAATCGTTTGAAAGCAACACATTCAAGTTTATATCTTTACCAGACCTCATCTCATTGCAATTTGAACCATTGCAATATTTTGCTGAACCATGGTTAATGAAGTGTTCAGGAACTCTCTTACAATTATTATTATGGTTGACATAGTCATGGCTAACTGAAGAGAGGTTCACAAATGGCTCCTTGGACACTGATGAAGAACCAGGGTAAAATCCATTCTTTATAGGTACCTCACATCGAAAAGCTGGGCTATACTTGGAATCAATATTGAGTGACCAACTATCTCCCAAAATCCCATTGCTCTGACCTGACTGAGAACTCTTACTCAAGGCAACAGATGCATTTAGATATGGGGGTGTCTGAACTGGCATCAACTTCGGGCTTGAGCTACTATTTGCCATTTCCCAAGAAGAAGCTGAACGAGACCAAGACTTTGCTAAATTAGAGGAAGGAGCAACAGCAAAGGGACTAGGTCTATGTGAAGATACAACGGACTCTGGATGCTTATTAGTAGAGATTTCATGTCTTCTTTCACTGCTTTCTAAATCACAAACTGTCTTCTCCCTCCACATATCAGCCTTTCCTCGATTACTTAGATAATCAGATGGAGGTTCATGGGCTTTGCTGAGTGCATCTTGCATTGTTTGGGAAGATAAAAGTGATTTCTCTTGTTTGAGAACCTGAGGAATGGATTTCAGGTTGCTTTTGGCTTGCCCTGTAAACATAAAAAACTTAGTTGTTATGGCACAGTTTTATGAGCTACCAATACTTTATTACTGCCAAATACAAAAGGGAAAAGGTAATGCAAAAAAATAGATATGAAGGAATATTTTTATCTCAATAATTTACGGAATTCAAGTTTGTCCAAAATTTTACAATTTACTGGTCAAAATCCCAGCTCTAAGGATTTGACTTAAGTTACAAGGTTATTTCTGTCTCTTGTACAAGCTTACTTTAACAGATCATAGTAAAACATACTAATTTAACCAACATTAAATTATTAACTGTTTTATTAAATTATAATTTTGCTAAAATTTCACTAAGAAACTTATCAAATGGGCAGCTGCAGAACTCAGTATACTTAATTTTGTTTTGGGGGAAGGGGGTTTGGGGATTGGAAATTGTAATTTTAGGGCCATGTACTAAGTAGTCTAACCTGCTTCAAGCACTGATGGAAACCACAAATTTCCACTCCCATTGTTCTCCATATATCCATTGTTTCGAGCCCGACCATCAGTTCCATTATGTGAGTTGAGTAAATCTTCCCTGGACAAACCAAAAAGATGTGACTTCTCTTTGGCAGAGAGATCAGAGCATTCAGTTGCCCCTTGATAGGTATTATGGCTAAGAAGGTGAACATATGCAGAAGCATTTGTTTCTTCCACCTGAACAGGTTCATTTAAGTCAGCCAAACCATTTCTGCTCCTTAGAGACTGTTCACATCTTGAAGTGTCTTCCTGGCTACCAGCCTTCCCACCATTGCCACAAATAAGCCTCACATCACCCTCCCTTCCAAGTTTACAATTTCTATCAGGAAGATATATTGTTGTACCACTTATCTTTTCATCACTGAACTTTTCACTTTCCTCAGTATCAATATACTCATCAGCTGGGAGATGAAGGTCAAACATTCTTCTCCTCACCTTTGAGGGCCTGGACTCCAGCACCTCAACATCTTTTGAACTACTCCCATTTGGGGATGGAAAGAGACCAGCTTGCTTACTGTTTCCTTTAATAGAACCCAAAGGAGAATGAATGCCCTCAACACCTGAAATAGATGGTCTAGCACAAACAGAATTTGCCATAGGAAAGCCAGGGATATGCCATTTTTGGCCGTCTTCAGATGTAATTTGAGATGCCAAGGGATCTGTCGAAAATGATGACTCAACAGGTCTCTGGTTTCTGTGCAACTCTTTCCTCTTAACTTCATCCATCAAGTCCCTCTGTATTCTATATAGACGGTGAAGTTCATAGACCTGATTGATTATACATAATTTAAGCATATCAATAGGTCCACTAATCACAGGGTAAAGAAAGAATTTAAGCTGAACAATACCTTCACTTGAACCATTTTCTAAGAAAACCCTACATCTAAAACTAAGCAAATCTTGCAACAAAATAGAGGTCACATTGTACTACCTACTTGACAACCACCCCAGAAATTAAAACACATAATATTATAAGACAAGCAGCTCGAAGAAGCATAAAGAACCAAACTTCAAAATGAAAAAAACTTCTCTCTTTTATTTAGCTCATAAAGTCTAATCCTGAGACACCCCAAGTATACCCTTAAGCTACAGGCCAAGGGGAAGAAGATCCCAAAACCTTCATACCTGATTCTTAAAAACGGCCTCATGCTCAAGCATTGTACGCTTCACAACATCCTTATCATATGATGAACATGCATCAGCAGTAGCACTTGGCAGATAATTATTATAATACTGCCCATTTGTCAATGTTTTATCTCCATAAAATAGGAGCCAGCCACAACTGCTGGATTCCTCGTTAAGATCTCTCATTGAGTAGTGTCCTGGCAGGTTCTGCACTTTGGTTCCCATTCCTGAGAACACAGTTACAAGCAAATGAGTTTTCTTGCAAGCGTTAACCGATGCATAGCTCCCCATCCACCCAATAACATCCCAATTCATGCAGTTATTTCAGACTCATACAAATACCACAAATACAATCTATAAATCACAGTCAACTAACTGAATGACACATCTACAATTAATAACACGACATGTAACTTTTTAGTACAGACAATTGAATATCCAGAACTTTTCAGTTTTTCACCAAATTTTCAACTAAAATTGCTCAAACAGTGGAGGGAACTTTTCTGTGTACAGAAGTAAATATACGAGGGAGTAGGCAATAATTAGATTTTCATTAATCTGTTCAAGTATAACTGATGAAATAATTTTGTTTACTCTTTGACTCAGTTTCTTTGTAATTGAATCTAGCATGAATAAAGAGCATTTTAAGTGAACTTGTCACTTAATTTTCCACGAGTAGATGGGCTTTCTTGCAGTCCATTTTATTAAAGTAAATAACAGTGTAAGCAAAAGCATGAAAATTAAAAAAATAATAAACGTAGAAAGAGTAGAATTTTATATAGATATTCAACATGTTCCCTGTCCCATGAAGTAGAATTTTCATTGTTTCCCCTGTTCAATTGGTGTTTTGTACAAATGCCTTCCGTAATGCCTGCTTTCTTTGCATAGTTTCAATAAACATATGATCATTCCATAAATTGATAACAGCATTTGAAACAACTATCACTACAATACCATATAAGACACTTAATAAGTGTCATCCACTTTCTTTATATCTTTTGCGTCTCATAGTTTAGAAAAAACTATTAGATATTACTCTTAAAAGATGAATTAAAATGGAAAAAAGTCAAACAGAGAACCAATGCTGCTGTCATATCCTAGTTGCCACTTATTACTCTCTGTCCCAAGAATTCTTGCATTCTTCCTCCACTATTAGTAATTAAGAAAACAAGAAGAAAAAAAATCCTTTGAAAGGAACAGCATGAATTTAACAAAGGATTCAATTAAAATCATGAGTTTCCATACCAGACACAAATAGGGAACTACAAGCTGCTAAATGTAGCCAAGTTCTTCATCCCAAAATAGAAATAGACAGAGAAAGTGTTATAACACCAAACTCTTGAGAAACTTAAACCAATATCATCCACATGGCACGTGAAAAATATCTGTTTTTGAACAATTTATGTGCAAGGTGACCCAATGTACCTCGCTATCATTGATCATAAATTGTAACTTTAAAATAACAAAACTACGTCAACTAAACAGAAATTCACAACTACAATGTTTAGAAGTATTAGGAAAATGTTAATGACAAAATCTAATTATAATAGGACATCTCCCCAAAATTTAAAAACACAAGAAGTAAAAACATCACTAAATTTACCCAAACTTTGGGGTTGGGGACAAGATGCAAAAAAAATTCTCAAAGAAAGGACCATAGATAACTGACTTGAATACATTTTTTATGTTTAAAACCAAATGTGTAAATTCGATATATTCTAAGCTTCAAAGAATGGGAAATATGTATTTCTCTAGGAAACTCCAAAATCCAATAACCTGCTAACGATGCAGTGATACCTTGGTGCTTCTACTAAATGCAATAAGCAAACCATACAAAATGGCCTCAAGACATGAGAGAACTAAAGTTCCAGCAGTTTGGAAATATTTCCTAACATTTAGCGTTGAAAAACATGATTTGGGTATAATCCAATATTTTTGAGCTTCAGAACTTTACCAAGAATATCAGTAGTCAATTCTGATAGTTCAACTGCCTGTTACCAATAGTTTTCAAGAATAACAAGCACCAGTTGTATGCTAGTTACTTATACTATGGAAGTAATAACCACAACCATAGAACAAAATTCAACTTGATGAAGGACAGAGAATACGAATTCATAGCTTTATAGCTGCTCCTAAAGTAAGAAGCAGCTATAAAAAACTTTCATACAAGTGATTCTAAAAATTCTTTGAAAAGTAGATGACTTTCTAAAATAGAAGACTTACCTATGCTTTCAAAATGCACTGATCCTCATCTTAATTTAGCTATTAATCTCAGGCACACCAAATTTCCAAAATCTTTGTAAACTTAAGAGCTGTGGAGTTTAAAGGGTATACATCTAATTAGACATCACAAGCTCATAATTGCAAAGAAGGGTGTTGATATAAACCAGGCACCATAAATTTATCACTAACACAAGTGAAGTAAGCTCAAAGGAATAAAGGACTAAATAAAGCAACAAAAAAATTTCCCTTTTATTTCTAGTTAAGCACGCAAGTCCTCCCTCTGTGCAATTAAAGCAAAAGCACGCCCCACAAACATCAGAAAAGAAAGCGAGAATACTATAGTAAGATATAAACAGACAGAATCAATGTATGACCATTGACCATAGAGCAATCAGATAGACAAATATCACAGCTGAGATTGAAATACGCAGGAAAGACCGATAATATTGGAGTCCTATGATTTAATGCAGGAGAATAAAAAGGTCCTGGTCTTTCTTCTCTAGACAAAGGGATGTGAAAAAGAGAGAGCTTAAATGAATGACAAATTTTAATAGAACAGATCCAATACAACAATTATCTGAACCAACATAATAGCGGATATTAAAAAATAAAGGAAGCATTTGAAATACCAAAATCAAACTAAAAACATTCCAGCTAAAAATTCGAAAAATAAAAAGAAAACAAGTTAAGCTCAAAAGTTCAGTGAAATAAACCCCAAACAATAGGAATCAAGAATTTCATCGCACTCCAAGAATAACTAGGTATAAATACTGAAACCAAATTTAGCCCATCATCCGTGAATAAATTTAATTAATTAAATAAGCCGGAGAATATATGTAAATTTACCTCAGACCCACATCCTCTTATCACCTCTCCTCAAGAATCCGTCATGGATTCTACCATTCAAGAGACCACACACATCAGAGAAAAACTCAGTCTTGGACTCGCACTATCTGGAGCAAAAAAGACAGCTAAACCAATAATTATAGGACAAATAACAAAGTGGGTGTTCTTGCGACACCATTGAAGGAGCTTAGATCGTCATCAGGCTGAAGAAAAGGAGAAGATTTCGATCTGCTGGGCCACTCCCTTCTCTCTCTCTCTCTCTCTCTCTCTCTCTCACTCACAACAAAGAGAAGCAAGAATAGAGTTTAATTTAGAGAAAGAGAAAAAAAATTAAGAGAGAGATCCCAGATAAGAAATCTTCACACAAACAAACGACCTTCTAAGAACAGTGACATGAAATTTGTCAACATCCGGTCTCTTTTTATTCTCTGCTTTTTCTTCACTTCTCTCTCCTATTTCTCTTCCCATTTATATAAACGAATTTATTTCTGGGTTTTTGAGGATATGAAGGGAAATGAGCATTTCTAGATTCGATCCACCGTCCTTGCATTTCGGTACCGAAATCAAATATATTCTTAAATGTAACCGAAAATCTCATAATACATATTCATGGTGAATGGACAATGGTATCTTCTTTAGTTGGTAATTTATTAACTATTAAATTATAATTAAAAATAACTGTAAATTCAATCATTCCTAAAACTACTAATTAATCAAAACATCAATATCTTAACATAATTTGTGTGTAAGTACCCACATAACTATATCTGGATAATATTATTTGCATAACAATTTTATGAAAATGAAAAACAATTATGCTCAATTATATTATATAAACAAATAGTTTTTATCTATATTTATATTAATAACCAAATAAATAAAAAATTATATTATTGATTGTTAATATATAAGGTCATGGAAACTTTTTGAATTTTTAATAATTTAATTTTAAAAATAACAATATGATACCTTATTACTATTCTTTTTATTATACAAGTAAAGTATAATCAAGTCAAATTTTTGCATCAATTGAAACTAAATGTTTTTTGATATAATCTTTAAAATGTATCTTCTTTATACTAATCTAATACATTCAAAAGATACATTTTAAATAACAATTAATTAAAATATGTGTAAACTAATCACAAAAAATAAACTAACTGGGTTGCTTCAACAGCGGGCACAACAAACTTGACAAAACTGTCTTTCTAAGCTTGTTGTTAAGACTCTAATAAAACTAATTAATTAGTGTAATTTTCCTATTCTGAGCATTAAAAAATGGTTGCCATTTAAGGGCAGTTTTCAATTGGCTAATAGAGCAGACAAGAAAGTGGGCCCCTGCGAACTCGGGGAAAGATGAGGTTTTCAGAAAAGGGTTGGTTAATGGAAATGCCCTTGGGGGTACGAAAGAATTACGATAATGGGATTTAGGTTGCTTCTGTTTACTGTTAGGGTACTTTGGCTTTTACACCTTTTTTCTGATTGGCCGATGGAAGGATCCTCTGCCCCCATTCTATTCTGCTGCCAGTACTTACTGTACCGTCCTCATTCAAAAGCGAGAGAGGCAGATGGGATCAATTTTAATCCCTTCCACGTGGCTGCTTCTTACTCATCCATCTGCTTCTTCCATCTCATTCGTTCTTTAATTGTAATTAATTAACTCCACTCAAATTTTTAATTAAGATGCACTTTCTAAGAAAATACACAATGTTTTCGCTACTCACATAATAATGGTACTTTATTAATGTGATCAAGTTTTCTTATTTTATAATTTTAATTTTTTATCTAATTCTCAATAATTGTGTGACATACATAAATACTCGTATCAGGCTAATCACTTTTAGTATAAATTATAGAACGAACATTTAAAATGTACCTATTTATATAGTTTTTAATCAAATTCACTTAAAAAATGAATATATATATTTATTTATAATAAACTTGATAAATATATCTTTTATAAAATTTCTTAAGCTTAAGATTATTTTATTTAAATTTTTAGAGATACTCATAAATTTGTTTGATATCTCAAAAAAATTTAAATAATATCTTAAATTGATAAAAAATATATATATATTATTAAACGTAGTTATGAAAATTGGGAAGAAAAATGAAAAATATTAAAATATGAACCAATATAATATAATATTATACTTGGGGTGGATTGAATTTGGATGGCATGGCATCTAACATGTGTAATGATTCGCATATGTTGAATTTATTGAATTTCCACAAAAAGATCAAATCCATTTATGAGCTTCACCCAATAACAAAAAATCATTTATGTCCAATCTTTCACCTGCCCTTCATTCCTTCTTTATCTTTAATAATTTTGATGTCGTCAATAAATAAAAGAAATTTCATACAAAAATTAAAAAAATATATTGTATTCATAGATAAATTATTTCACATACCTCAAGTTTCAATCATTTCAACTAAGCTAGACTAATTTTAAACAATGCATGATTCGTGTAATATCTATAAATTAAGCCTAAAATAAAGCAAGTTTTATAATAATATATTAATAATTTTATCTCATTTAAAATTATATTTAAATAAATAATGTGATATAATGTATGTGTAAGAATTTTCTTAGCTTTTGTAATGCAATTTGACTTCATCAAAAACAATGAGTTGTATTCCACTTCAAGTCACTCCATTATATTTTTTATTTAAGTTCAAATCATAGAACAAAAATCCTTATGTTGTATCAAAAAATATTGTGATTCATATATATCTAACTTCTAAGATTGGTCAATCCAAATCTATCTCATGGGAATACAAAGTTTACTTCAAATATTAAGTCAACTATATGCAATTAAACTAAGAAATGGTCAACAACTAATAAAAATGCCAGAAAAAACAAGATAAATTAGGTAATTGATCATATA
>JASKGM010011387.1:11868-36987 GCA_034509205.1 Ceratonia siliqua
ATATATTTAACTAAAAAAATTATTCCAGTAAGATATTAAGATTAAAAAGCTATCCCCTACTTTATTTGAAAGACCTATAATCAATTGTAGGCTAACACACGCCTACCGCCACATCAATTTTTTTTTATTATTTTAATATTATTTTAAATTTATTTTACTTTTTAAAATTAATTAATTATTTTTTTATATTATATAATTTTTTGAAAAATTTTTAAAATGTCTTTGAATTTTTTTAAAATTTTTTATATTTATTTATACTATTCATCTATAATTTTTTTGATATTATTGATTCAAAAGTAAAAATTTTTAAAAAAATATATAACATAACAAATAATTAATTAGTGTTACAATAAAAAAATTGAGATAAACACAAAAAAATACAAAATGGGATAGAATTCTCCTCACTAAAACTTATGACATGTCTTAACATAACCACCCCTCCTCCTAAATATTTTTTAACCAAAAAAAAAAAAAACTACCCTTCTTGCTAATGAATGTGTAATTCAATAGTATTAGAATAACTTTAAGGTACGAACTCAATTAGTTAAGAATTAAGATAGAGAGGACACTTCTAGATTAACTCAACTTTGCACTTAATATATCACAACGAGAACAAAATGTAAAGTTTTTTTTTTCTTTTTCTTGCAGAGAGATATTTGTTTCATTTTTCTTCTGTTTTTGAGTCACCTCCATGAATTAAAAAGCAATTAGTGCATAAAATAGTATGAGACAAGCACCTGATATCGCAAACCGCTAACACGGAAATTTAACTATACGTGAGAATTATAGTAACAAGGCGAAAAGGCTGGCTGTAACAACCACTGCTCAGAAGTCAGAACCACTCGACCATGCACGTGGGATAGAAGCCTTCATCTGCAGCAACATGGTTCGTAGCTAGTAGTTCTTTCTGAACTTTCCGTCTCTCATAAAACACCGAGCATGATATTGACGTGCACTTTACACCACCTTCCAGAAGCCTGCTCCCTCCTCCACAATGATAACAAATCTACAAGAGAGTAAAAACCAAAGCTACCATCAGAACAATAAAAAATACAAATATTTATCACGTCATAAAATGGAAGGGATTTATGGAAAGGAAAAAGGGAAAACATACACAATATCTACTGATTTCTTATTAACACAATTGATTTAAAAAAGCAATATACTCACAGCAACAAGATGTTGCATCTCTTGCTCCAACTTTGAAGTTTTACTAATCACAGCAGTTGCAGCAGCCACTCCATTTTCAGAACATTGATTGCATATATGGGTTGATGCCTGGACCAACCCGCCACACAGTATACAATGTTTTGACAGATAGTAAAAGTCAATTCTGGTTCGATGTAAATTTGGAGCAAAGGGGTGCTTTGCGCAGGCTTCCTTTACAGGACGGGGCATCTCTGAAAACCACTGGTTCAGATCAGCACCAACAAGCCCAAATACCCGTTGCAAAGCAGGTATTATTTGTTTATTAATGTAATATAAATCATTTATTCTGAATGGGGAATCAATTGCCAAAACTTCCAATGGATCCACAACCATATCAACCAGGCGGGCTCCTGGCTCTCCATGGATTACAACATAAGGTATTCTCTCAGCATAACGTGGTTCTGCCCTAGGATCAACCCTCATTGCCTTAGTGGCCACAATTGCAGCCGGAGGTAGTGATGAGGTTTTGGCACTGTAACTACCCAAGCGAACCTCCTTAGCAAAGACAAAATCTTTAATGGAGACTCTGCCTGAAAGAATTCTCTTCCACTGACGTTGTAAATAAGTTTTCACCTGCAGAAAGCAAAAAATAAAAAATAAAAAGGTAACAAAAAGTAATCCAGGTTAAACTAATACTGTAAATTTTCAACTAAAATATTCAGAATAACCAGTTGAAATCTTCTTGTTTCTACATATTTATTCCTACAAATTATTGCTGCGAAAATTTTAACAAGGAAGGAAAAAAGAGAAATTGGATCATTTCCGTCTAGAAATTTTTGAAAAATCTGGATGCATGAATACAATATCCAAGTAATGGATTCCGCAGAAAAAGTTAGCAGGATCAAAGACAAAACAATGAAATTATTCACCAGATCCCCTTAAGTTATATGCTTATAAAACACCAGAAGGTATGTGTTAGTCTCATATGAAATGATAGGGAAAACCTACACCAGATATCATAATTTTTTTAAACAACTATTACAATTAATGTCATGTAAACAAGAATATAAAATCCCCAAACACTTGTACCTCCATTAAATCTTGATGCTCAAAAAAGAGCTTCAAAGACTGTTCCATTATCTTTGCAACTGCACCACAAGTGTCTCTGCGAACAGTCTCGATACCTTTAGCATCAAAAACAGGCTCACTTTGATCAGGGCTTTCATAACTATAACCAACATATCGCTTCTCAGTGAGGAGGAAACAAGGGTGATAAACTTTCTCCAACTTCAGGGTGACAGGAATAGGATTCATAGCAGTGACAACAGAAGCAATCTCACTTCCAATCTGGAAGCATTCTTTAATAGTACGTCCTTTAAGGAGGACAAACATGCTGCAGGAAAGACATCCACTTTACTTGATCATTTCTTGATAAAGGAAGGACAATCACGAAAGAGATAACAGCATGGTCAAAATTAAACAGCACATGTCATCATTCAGTTGTTACAAAATTCCAGCAAGCTGCGTAATATACAATTCACTGGAAAAGAAGAATACAAGAGGAACAAACATGTTATTTTCAAGGATATGCCAATAAAAAGGTTTGATCTCGTTCTTGCAGTTACTCAATTAACAATCAGCCAGAATAAATACATCTAAACACAAGAGGAACTTGACAACATAATTATCTAGGAGTGTAGGACAAAGGTGGGTCAATTATTATTATTTATGACTTGGAATTAAACTAGGGACTGACACTTCAAATGTACTGGATATAACAAAACATAAAATAACACAGCTAATGAGCAAAATCCTGACTGCTAAAAGGGCTGACCCAAAGGCTTAGTGGGCCCTCAAGGACTAAGAAACTTTTAGGATGTCCTGCATCCTATCTTCTATTGTCTAACTAATTTTATTAGGAAGATGTTTCCAAGCATAAATAGGCCTTTAAGGCTTGTATTTAGCAGTCATATCTTATTTTCCGATCTTAGAGATTTCTTCTTCTTCTTCTTCTTCTTCTTCTTTTTTGGTACTTTGGGAATGAACTCTAGGACCTCTACCCAAACATATCCACCTGGTCTAAGAGACTAAGCCAAGGTGGCAATCTGAGAGGTTACCAAACCCTGGAACCCGGATTCTCTTGTTCCAACACCATCTCCCCTATTCTTCAACCCAGTTAGTTACCTAGCTGATGTCTTTGCTATCTTCTTTTCATCACTTGACCTCATCAAAATCTAAGAAAATAACAATTGCAACCTCTAATCTGCTATGTAGGATGAGAGAAGTGAGATATTGTTGGTAAAATTTTGTATGTACAATAGCCAAAAAAAAAATTAGAAACACTGCACAGTGATACCTATCAGTGTCTCCATAAATAACTTTAGCATTCCATTTCTCATGTAGATTTACAAATGATATAGCCTTTTCCAGTGTACAACGACCGCATTGAACAATACTGTCTGCAAGCTCCGCACAAGGCATGCGACCACTAAATCCAGCAGCAGTGTAGCCATATGTTACATTTGATATAAGCTTCAAAGCAAGCTGTCTTGCATTAAATATCTGAAAGGAAAATTGTAGTACCATGTAACTTACTGTTATACATTATGCATATACAAGAACCACTTCCAACCTCTCACATAGTAGATGCAATGCAAGCAAATTGATGAAATGTGATAGCATACTAATATGTCAAGGTTGAAATATATTATACATTCAAGGTTAAACAATAAGTTAAGAGCTGGGGCAATTTTATAATAAGAACACAAACATTATAATAAGATGTTAGTGAAAAAAAATTGAATTCCAATTCACATCCATACCCGCTGAAGAACTTGCTGTGAAGGAGCCAACTTTTTCATTGCTTGTTTTACCATTATCCTAGTTGATAAAATTTCTTCCAATAAGCGGGGCAGTATGCCTCTACGAACCTGTATGACAGTGATTAATATTACTTCATCCTCTCCACCACTCCTTGGAAAGGAAATTACCATAAGATGAAACAGTTACAATGAAGGATTGCTGTAAGAAGCCTAAAGGAAACAAATAAAAAAAAAGTTGATCATACCACTGATAGAAGTTTGCATAACATTTTAAAATGGGGTTGACAAAGAAAATCTACTTGCACTAATCTTAATAAACATAATGCACTGAATGTCTTTGGGACAATGATCAGCTGAACAGAAACTAGCCCTATAATTTACAAAAAATCTGCCGTTCTGTCAGACCTATGGTATTCATTCAGTCCTTTAATATTAATTGAGTCTATAATTACTTAAACTATACAATAAAATAATTCAGATGGTAGAGGATAGGTCAAGACTACTCAATAGAGTAACAAAGATCTGATAGAATCACCTTGGAAGGTACAAACATAACACCATTTGGAGTGAGTAACATCTGATCTTTTAAATCCCGCAGAACATGTTGCTCTGGTGAAAATGAACTAACCCCAAGTGTGTTTGCCTTCGATGCCACAACTTTGCCAAGGCATGTACAAAAGCAAAGGTTGTATGCAATTATCATGGATGGATATAAAGACTGAAAGTCAAATACAACGACAGGGTCTGAATAAAATCCTGACTCTGGTTCCATGACAAGGGGTAGGCACTCCATGGCAGGTTGAGACGCAACCTGAACGGGACAGTGATGAGTTGTTAATCCCTTAGGAACAGGTGAAGAATTGGATAAACCATAAAAGAAACCCCATAATAAAAAAACAGAAACAGCAATCATAATGAAACAATAAGTCTTTTAAGAAGTTTATTACTTATGAGAACAATGGACCAGCATAAAACTCTATTGAGAAAAAAGTGAACATTTATTCAGCTAAAAGAAAAGACCTCCAGAACAAGAGTGTAGCATAACATGGTTTATGATAGGATTACGCTAATATGTCACATCATAATACCATTAGGTATTCACAGATAGAGAAGGAGAGTGGAATTTTTTTTAAAAACCTGTTGATTTCCAGGAGAAATGGCAAGATAGTTTTGTGTATGTGCCAACCTCAGAAACATGGATTCAACACGGTATTGTGAACCTCTTGACAGAACAGAAAAAAAGTCTATGCCAAAGATGCGAGCTAGTTCGGATGTTCGATTTACCTGGCAGAAGCAAAACATCAGGACAATCCACAGGAAATAAAGGAAGAATACAAATTACAGACATCAAAAGAATTAAAAAAATTTGCAGTATATATATATAAGCTTGTTCACTGTCCATAGAAGCATTAACACAAGAAAATTGAAATGTAACTTATTTCAGAACAATAAGCTAGTTTTAATAAAGCTAATTAAGAAATCCAATGAGCCATAAATTCAAAAGATTACATTTCCTACCAGCAAACCATCCTACGTCTCTTTTACCCCACCCCAAGGGGAGACCAAAAGAAAAACACTCCGAGTCTACAAAAGCCTGTTTTGAATGCTGTGGAAGAAACAAACAAGAAATCAAAAAAAAAAAATAGTGTGGTCTTTGCCATAAAAAAGGCATAACTTTGTCCTGAAGCATTCCTAACCATGCAACCTTCCTTCATTAATGACCTGGCAATCTTTAAGTCAAGAATTCTATAATATTGTTTAACAAACTTTACACAATTCCTGATTTACGGGTTGCTGAAGCTTTCTGGTCTGGGTAATTTTTTTACTACCATGAGATACAAGCCTTTTTAATTGGAAATGTGAAATCTGAGCATGTAGGCACTAGGCAGCAGAAACAGATTGTGTCTATGGATGATGTAGCAAATAAATGTGGAAGTATTCAGGAAAGAAGGCCCCCAATGAAAAGCATTAAAAGTTTCAGAGATACAAGAATCTATTACCATAATTGCCATTCTTTAGATAGAAGAAGAAATATTATTAGCTAGGAAAGGGAAAATACAAGTTAGACTATGGATGAGGTGTCCTTAAAAATCACAATAAAAAAATTGCCATAATGTCCATTAGCTCAAAAAGAAATTAGCTTATATAACTTGTGAGAAACTTCAAAAGTGTGGAATTGTTAACTTGTTTTCATATTCCAATGCCCCAAGACAACCCTTGAAAAAGACTCTGGTAAGATATCACCAAAATAAGCCATCCACTCTATGTGCACTAAATACTTATACTAAAAACTATACTCATCCTGGCAATAGATTCATAATGTTATCATACCATATCAAGTTGGCTTAATATCTCAAGATTCAGCCTAGCTCTCTCAGTGATATACTTGATACACTGATATCTTGCTCGTCCAGGACCACTTGAAAACCATTTTGTCAGCACCTTGTAATGGATTGAGGGAATTTTCCGCCTCAATACAGCTTCAGCTACAGCTTCAACTGAGTATAAATTGAGCTTAACTTCTCCACGGATCAGTCGCCATACATTAAGGACAATTCTTCCACCAACATGAACTCCACTGGCATGTGTTCTTCCCCATTCATCCTCAATTATTGAACTTTCTTGTACACAACAATCTGCACTAGACGTATCAGGAATGACAGGTTCCAACATATCTTTCGCAGATGTTCCAATATATTCAGAAGCAATCCACGACTCAGATGGAGTGCGTGATAAACTATTAAGTAAGCTTAAACCAAGATGTGAAGCCCTTTCTGCTAAAAAACCAAGAGAACCTCCCTGTATATCCCAGCCCATCAAAATATCAGGGTCAGATGAAGACACAATCTTTATAAATTTTTTTAGCAAGTACTTTTCATCAGGGAAATCCAACACCTTGCAGCCTGATAGACCATCAAAACTTCTGCAAACCAATGAAGAATAAGCATGAATAGCAATTCTGCAAACACATTATTAGCTTGGAAGCAATATAAAATTGTTATATAAAGGTTCAAGCCACACAAAACCAGTCAGGAAAAAAGTCTTTTTTTTCAAAAAAAGAGTAATTGGACATACAAATTGATATCACCATACCTCTGACAAGGTTCAAGTTTACTATGCAAAAGAACAAGAACTTCAACACTAGTGTCACTATCATTTTGAAAACCAAGAGCTACAATGTTGATGGCATCAAACCGAGGATCAGGTAAAAGGTCTCCTCTTGATTCTGCAAGAACCTAACAGTGCAGTCAAGTCAGACCTATGTGAGTAAAAAACTACAATAGAGGTTCACTGAAAAAACTAACCAACAAAAACAGAATCTAAATTAGAAACAAAATTGAAGTTCCAAAAAAACACACATTTCAACTATTATAACAAGCAATAAAAACCAAATAGAATCTCTACTCAAACAAAAGATTATAATCTAATAGAACCCTTAGGTAGAACTCACCCTTAAAAGCTATCTTATGAGGGGAGGTTTCCCAAAGGCTATATAAACCTCACACCAATAACTAGGGATGTCAAACACCCAGCCCCGAGTGGCCAAGTTGTTAACTGGGATTTTCAATCTCACCTTGGGGACAAGGTGACTATTAAAGGGGAGTAATGATGGAATCTATCTGATTGGGGAAGTTAACAAAGGAGTAGTTTCTAAGGCAGTTATGGAGGGACAAGTAGTTGGACTTTGGAATAGATAATTATGCAAGGGACAAGAGATAAATAGAGAGGGAAAGGGGCACAGGGAAATTAGGAATTGGACGAGGGAGTCTCTAGCCACTTGAAGTGCTAGAAATTGGGAGTCACCGGCCACTCAAACCGCCAGATCTGTGTCAAGTGTTCTATTGTAATTTATGTTCTATGGGTTTATGTACTGGGTTGATGTTGTAATTGTATCAGTGGGTAGTTCTAGTGTAGAATATTGTTCTTTGTGAGTTTCTGGTGTGTATTACTGTGACATTTAAGTTAATTTAGTTATAAAATATCAGTGTTTATATTCAATTCTGTTCTGGTTGGAAGGTTTCTAACATGATGCTTGGTACAAGCATAAATCTCATCAAGTAAAAATGATAACCTGTGGATTTTTTTAATCAATCAATCAAAAGTATAGGACAATATCGTAGAAAAAGCACTATCTGATCTGTTAAACTGAAGATGTGATAAAACTTTAAAAATCATCACCATAAAATATCTGACAATGATAATTGACAGAAACTATCATAAAAAAAAATCAACAACATGGTTGATTATTGAGTAATCACCATCATCACTTTTATGCACAATCAGGGAATGGTGATTTGATGCTTCTGTGGGTAAGTGTATTTGTTACCACAAATTAGCTTCTAATTCTTGTGTATGCTAGGAAAAAGTTGTTTGACACCAAATCCTAAAATAAAATCTTCACAGTAAAATAAAATCTTCCAATACCTCTATACTAAGTAATGTCAATTGCTGTCCACAGCCAATACTTGCAGGGTCTCGAAATCCAATTTGACTTAGAGGAGTTGACCTTGATTTCCCATCAGGGCCAGATATCTGAGAAATATCTTGTGAGCCATCCAAGTATGTTTTAATTCTTTTTATGTGTCCTCCACTGATGCACGTTGGCCTCTTTTCTGCATCAACATCTTGGTCCAGCGTAGTCCTAAGATGAGGTTTGGTTGTGAAATCAGGCACATCCTTATCCTTTGACCCAGTTACTTGAAACATTTGATCTAGAATATGCCCCAGATGAGAGAATAATCAAATTCAGGTAAACCCTTGTCACGGAAAGCAGGCCAGAGAAGAACCAAAAAAAGGCTAAATGATCTTTGAAAGAGTTTTAATAACTTCTATCCCAATTTGACATTTGAAATTTATTTTTCTAATAAGAAAGCAATTTACCTTTTGGATATGCTCAGCAAAGGTTAATTATTTACTATATTGAATTTCCAATAGCAAAAAATATGTGTAAAAACACACAAACTGATAAAATATGACATGCACATATGCTATAGTAGATACCTCTCTCATTACATAATAGCCATCTCTGAACACTACCCACAGAAGGAGGCGAAATTTTGGGTTTTAATAGGTATAGGTAAGAGCCATCATTTTGATAGTGAGTGGCAACACCCAAGACCTTTTCTGCATGAGAACTAGGGTCACTAATAGTAACATACTTGTTCCAAGTTTCCATCTCTTTCTGGAAATCCCCTGCAGAAGAGGGAATACAATCATCCAGAGCTTTCCCTTCAAAAAACAGACAAAGGCTGGTCAGAAGTTTCATCAAACAGTCAGTAGAATAAGACTAGAGAACATGGAATAACAAACAACAAACTAAACTGCGTATATAAAGTTCTTAATATGCCTAAATTTAGTAAATAAACTATAGTTACTGTTGTTGCCACTTCCAGGTTCGGTTAGGTCACCAATAGTTTTTATAATAATGAACAAACATTTGAAAACATAAGTCTCCAGCACCAAGAGGAGGGGGACCATATATGAAAGGATACAGCTGTGAAAAGATACAGCTGTAAACTTTTGCTAACCTCACAAGTTTCTACCAAATATTAACAATTAACAATCATAATCCTATTTCCATACCAAGGTGGCTGCTTCAACATAGCCCCTTCCTGATGCAAACGACAGTGTTTTGATTAGTAGCTTAAGTTCTATTATATGTTTGGGTCTTGGTCTGTTATGTGTATTTGGGTCTTATGTGCTGTTGTTGGTGCTGTGTCTTGTGTGCTGTCCTAGCTGTAAAAATCTGTTTAGTTGGCTGCCAGGCTGGATGGATATTTCCATGCTGGCCAGTAGCCTATATTAGTGTGTCAAGTGAGAGAGGGAAGGCAGAGTGTGTTTTGTGAGAACTTTCCAGACGACAGAGTGATTCTGTGTCTCCTGGTAGATCGACTAGTGTGTGATTCACCTTCAACTACTCCAGTTCCTCATCTTATCATCAATATACTTCAACTGGTTTGCATCACTTCCATGTACAAATTGTGTGTCCTACTTAAAAAAAACTATGCCAAAGCACCAAGCCAGCCATGGAAAGAGCATTTCTCTATGAAAAATTCTTTAAAATGTTGAATTAAATCATCAATACTAACAAATTTCAAATGATTTGGCACCCAATCAAAACAGTGAAAGAGTAAGTTAATATTTGTAAGGATATGAGGATATCTGCCGTAAATTTTCTTATATGGTTGGACCTTGGGCACAGAGGATAACATATAAGCACCATCACAGTTTCCTCTATAAGTGCTAAATACAGAGCACCCCAGAATGGCAGGTCTTATGGCCCACAAACATATAAATAAAGGCTGACTGAACGTACATAAACTAGCACAATGGAGACTTGTTTAACAATAGGAACAAGATTGAATCCCAACTTTACCAATAAAAGAAAGACACATAAAATACAGATATCACAAACCAGGAGAATTGAGCTAAATAAGGCAAAGGTACCACCTGACATTTCATCACAACTTTCCTCATCCAAATGTACATGGGAATTAGATATGGTTGGCAAGAACAAATTACTTCCAGGATTCCTATCTGCCATGGAAGGTTTCTTGCCTGTGGTTATTCCCTCCCAGTCATCAACAATGGGTTCTGTGCCAGTAGTCTCACGTAAAACCAAATTTTCTCTATGTTTTTTATTATCATGTTTCTCACATTGCAATACTTGCATGTCACTTGCAGTACTCATGCCCACAACATTCTCATAAGACTTCATCTGATCAAGTTGCTTGTAAGATTTGCTTCCATGAGAACATTGATATATGCAATTATCTTTGCCAGACACTTCATCCTCAATAAAAGAGCTCCGTACACTACTTGAAGCTGCAGAATCAGTCTGCTGACACTTCTCAGGACCCCTGACTTTATGCTCAGCATCTGTTGTCAACAACTGAACATCAAAAAAGGGATCAATTTTCTGGTTACAGGCATCAGAAGCTGCAGTTTTTGCATGAGTTGGGCCAACCTTAAACTTTTTGCAACTGGAAACTAGGGGTGTTCACTTGTTGGGTAGGGTTAGGTTGAGAAGGAATTCCAAGCAACCTGAACCAGCCCAGCCCGCACATCAGGTTGGGTTTGTGGGTTGAGAGATTAAAAAAAAACTATAATTACAGAAAAAAGTCCATAAAATTAAAATTATTCAAAATAATACAAATACAACATCCCAAACTAAAACTATCGTTTTATTAAACCAAATAATAAAATCACTAACATAAATATTAAAAAAATATATAAAGTAGAAAATAGGAACCTTTACTTAACCTACACAAAACGATGTTGTGTTAATAAAAAGTATCGTGTCTGTGTACATATATATATATATACACACAGGTTGTGCAGGCTGGGTTGGGTTTATATGGGTTGGAAATTTCCAACCTGCAACCCAACCAGTATTATGCAGGTTAAAAAAATATCAATCCAAACCAACCTACCAACGCATCCCAATGAACACCCCTACTAGAAGCCTCAAAGTGGTCTATAGAACTATTAGAGTAAAAAATTTTAGGCTAGTAGAGGCCCAGTCCAGTATACATTAAATAAGAATCTCCATCTATGGAGTTCATCAAAACTGTACTTGCTTCCAGACCACCCATTTCAAGTTGACCAAAATGTTCATCTTTCAAGATGCTAACCTGTAAACAACTATCACTGCCAGCTAGAAGGGGCAGTTTCCCACGCACTAAATAATCATGATTGCTCATTTCAATATCACAGTTCTTCTGGACTTCTGTTTCTCCTTCATTGGTTTTCAGTGTTTTCAAACCTAGTTGTTTTTGCCAAAGGCATGTGTTCTGTTTCTCATCCCTGTCTAAAAAAAGCTTTTTAATTATTTCAGACTCACAGTCAGCTTGTTCAACTCGGTAGCATCGCTTTCTCCTCATTAAGTCCCGCACAGAGCAATTAACCAATGCTTTTAAATCTGAAGCACCTTTACCCTCATTCTTTATATCACAAGCACTATTTCCAATTTCATTTCTGGCCAAGTAATCTGAGTCAAGAGAATCTCCAGTTTCACTTTCAAATGGATGGGCAATGCATAAACTAGCATGTTCACCAAAGGGCAAAGATCCCCATATTGTATTCCTGTTATCTTTACTAAGTGTACTTGTGCTAGTATTGTACAATACATGGTATTCAGAAGCCGTTTTGGATTCACTATTTTTCTCTACAGCAAATGAAATTCCAGCCGAACTAGAACATGGACTTGAAAATTCATCATCACCGGCACCATCAATTTGGGGAATCATATTGTTTGAAGTGTAAATAGGACAATTGAGATCAGAGGAAAAGGAAGGCTTTTCCTTTGATGACTTCAACTCAAGTACATCATCAATTGAATCTAGAATATCCTGACACTCCTTTTGGGACTCGCTCTCATAATCCATATTAGCTTTCTCCAGCACCTTATCAATTGTTGTAGCGGGTAACAAGGGACTCAAAATGGTTTCACGAACAAGCTCATCATCAGAGTTTATATCCTCTGCAGCTTGAGAAGTGGCAAGCCACTTTAGGAGATTCAGTGCTTCCTTGCCTGCGGCCTGAAAAACAGGAAATACAGCAATGCAGGAGATACTTTCAAAAACAGTTCACTTCTGAATAGACCAGATCGTGTAATTAAAGAGAACCAATTATTGTATAGTGCTACGATAAATCTGAAAGCCCTTTCACTCCATTAGGTCCTATAAATATCATTCCTAATTTTAGAAAAGAAAGTAAATTTAAAGTCTAGAATTCTATTAAAAAAAAGTAAAATCTAGACAATCAGCAATAGCATCCATTAGCAGACTTAGGAGATGCTAGGGTTTAGAAAAAAAAATGAGAAGTTAGCATTGAGCAATTCTTCTGATTGGATCTTTCATGGGATCCTGGCTACATGCAGAACAACTATCACTGAAACTCACAATTTGGAGCACAAAGTCATATAATATGGCTATTTTAAGAGGGATGGAGAGGAAGGAAGAGTATTTATAGTTAACAAAGACAACAGATATACATAATGGGGAGAAAACACATGAATACATACAATCTAGGTAATAAACACTATACAATAGTTCCCAACCACTGAAGAAGGTTATCTTATCAAAAAGTAAAGAATCCTCATGAAATGTCCTGTTATTAATAGAAGGAAAATCATGGAAAAAAGTATTGCCTTTATGTCCAGTGTTCCAATCATTTCAGATGATTGTATTTCATTAACAGTTAACAATTTCAGACTTGCATCAGTCCTTTCCTCGTGCAATTTGGCTTCTTCACATAATGAAGCTGGTGGTGATGCTGAGCCTATTATGTCTGTTTCTCTGCAAAAAATTAAAAATTATCCACCAGTGTTGTTAGGCTTGACATATAAGACTAACCAAATAATCCTTCGGTAACAATGGCTGCACACAGACCTTAATTCCTCTTCAGAAGGAGTCAAAAATGAAGAGGTTTCAGCTTCACTGGATAGTTCAAGAAATTTTTTCTCAAAGTCAAGACCAGCAGAGAGAGATTTCATAACAACTTCAGGCAGTGGTTTTCCAGGATCAGGAGGCATAGTAACCTCATAAATCCCAGTCCTTTCCTGCTTCTCCTGAAACAAAATAGGATAATTAATTTAGCTAATTCCCAGACAGCATAACATGTAAAGTAAACATACAGAAAGACATATAGATAGGTTACCTCCCAAATAGGTTTAAGTGACTGAACCATTTGGACATCTGAGCGGGTTTGTGAGAGGGACGAATACATTTTAAACTGCTGATTAAGAATCTCTGCCAAACCAGATTATGTCTATAACTTTAGCCAAAAAGCCACTAGCATAAGACAAACTTATATATGTAAGTACATAGGTGCACAAGTGCATTTGTGTTTGTATGTCAAGTTATGGCCACGGAACCAAACAAACCATCTACAGAAGCATCGCCCTCCAGTTCACATATGCTTTGACGTTTAGGGCACTGAGCCTCATAGTTTGATGAAGCACCCAATTCATTAGGAGGTTGCCACATCCAGTCAGATGAGATCATGGAAGATATCCACATTGCTGACCCTAAAAAGGCATCAACACCTGGATCTGCCTAGTGAAAATATTATATTATCAATTCTAAATATCAAAAGAGATATATTATCAAACCAGAAAACAATTTGGTAGGTGAAAAAGAAAAAAGAGATTAGGGTGATTATGAAATCTTAAAAATGCAAGTCAACTCACCACTCTCTGTTGGATATTGAAATTCAATTTCTTGGGGGAAGAACCTGGTATGGGATGGCGGAATTTCATCTTTGATAGGTGCAGATGACCCATGCCATACAAGTTATAGTCAACCTAACAGAACAAGAAAGCTTATCTTTACAAACATGAGAGCAAAATGGGAAATTCATTATTCAAAAATTGTTTGAATATACCATAAATAACATACTATTGACTTGACAGGCATATGACTACATGCATGTCAATCCCCTTTTTCTAATTTATTTTTATTTAGAGAATGGAGAGTAAATATAGGAGTTTTAAAACTTTAAATAACTAACCACTCACCATATAGAGGCTCAGTGAGACCAAGCCCTTGCCTGGGACATATGTTAGCATAGGAATAAATATTAAAACACCCAAGCACATGGCTCGCAAGACAGTAGCTGTATATTACAAACCCACCCAAGCTACCAACCATGTGAATAAGGAAAAGCAAACATAATATTGGATAATCAAATTCAGCAGGCAAGTACAGCCAGATACATATGTCTAAGCCAAAAACAACTAACTTAATTAGAAAATCACTTTATCATTTTCATTTAATACACTACAATAAATTCCAGTTTAAATAGTAGATATGGAGGTATATACCAGAAACTGAAGAATAAAGGGAATATGCGATTCATGGGGCTGTAAACTTTTGTCAAGAACAGCACCAGCCTGAAAAAGAAGAGACATCATAAAAGCTTAATCTCTGTTGCATTGCATCGAACTAAAAATGTATTTTCATCAAGAAAGAATTCCTCTTATCAAACTGTACCAATAGTAGATTAGCAGCACGAGAGACATCTTGCGGATAATATCTTAAAAATCTGTCAAGGTTTCCAATAACTAAGCATGTTATCATCTTAACTTGTACTGGTACATACCACAGGCATATGCATGCATGTACAATTGTGCATGTGATATTATAACATATTACATAAGCACAAAAGACAGAATAAAATATCAGGATACAGATATATCTTCACAAATAACTCCTCTGATGAATGATAACCATAAAATTTCCTTGCTCTTACAAGGCTGCAGCCATGTACATGTTGTCTCATCATACCAGCGCTGCCTTTAAGCTGTATGAGTTGAAATGAAAATCACTAAATCCTCATTTCCAATATGACAACTATAGCTATGAACGCATAATAGCATACAAGAGAAAGGTCAAGGATACCTTTAAGGCTTTCTCAAGAGAAGCAGATACCTTATAGGTGTATGCATCACCTGTGCAATATCAAGAAAAATCCATTGCAGGTATTAAGCCACTAAATCAAGATGTAAGATATGTTTGGAAAAAATCAGACAAATCAAAAACATCATTAAGTATATAATTTTCCAACCTACTGGGTATCACCAAATTAGATATGAACAGCTCAATGCTGACAAATGCTTGAGACAAAATGAAGTCTGCTAACCTAAAATTCACTTTCCCAAAAGGCCTAATTCTGAATTTTCTCTTACCTTCTTGATCTGGCTGAAGCGGTATATCTGCACATGGAACATACATATAGGGCAGAGCCTACACGGCATAACATGGATATTTTAGCCATAATATGATATAGAAGATTAAAAAAAAGTATTAATGATGACATTGTATAAAAAAGTGTAATGCCAAATTAATATATTTATAAGAGCAACAATGTTTGCGACCACCACACAGCGTTTGTTCTCTGTGGTAAACATTTGTTAACCACTGAATTTAATAACCCCAGACGGTGTGCAAGAACACTCAATATAGGCTCAATGACAGTAAGAAGACCAGCAGATTTCATGTTTGATCTTACCCGATGTATGTGCAAGCAAGTCTTCTGCCCAGCTGGAGTAGAACCATATATTCTTATTACAGGAACTTCATTCACCTTTCCACCTTCAAATTTTCAAACAAATAAAAAAGTACATGAGTGAGGAAACATCATTTTAAGACATAAGTTTCGTCGCCTCGAAAATGAAACTATGAAACACAATAACTTATTCAGGACACGAAATTATAGCATAATACAATAGACTCTCAAACTTCCAAGTGAATAAACCCTAAATCGTCATTTGTTCTTCAACTGTTCAACATTGTAAATGATACTACTGGTTGCCTAAACCGTGCTATTGGTTTCACTTGAGCGTCCCTTCCGGGGCCAACATAATACTTTTGTAAATTGCATCGGACTCGGTTACAAGTGAGTTACAGTCGCTTGTACAACAAATATGGCACCGTTATGTGTCAATATCGTACCGTGGAAGCTGCTGTAACAGATATCAAGACCAGGGATCGGCGGCACCATGTAGTAGTCGATGGAGACAACCCGAACACTGAACATTTTCGAATTGTACTGTGAATCTGCCATCGATTTTTCTATACCTCTTTCTTCAAATCACCAACACGAAGAAAGAAGATTTTAATTTATCTTTGGGCTGGGCAGTTGGAAGACGTTCAAAGCTTGTCCCTCACGCTTTTTTTTTTTCTTTCCCACTAACTTCAGTAAAGAGCGCTAGGAGGGAAAATGATGAATTTCTTTATGGTCGTGATAAATTCGTACCCAACTCTCGCCAGAGAAAAATATAATCATGGAGCTCTACTGCTCTAGTAAAAAATAATAATTTATAGAACAAATTATTGTTTAAATTTAGTAATATAACCATGAAACGCTCTAACAAAAAATAATACTTTATAAAAAATTTATTATTTAAATTTTTACATAATATCTCATGACACTAAATTTATTTTGGAGGATAAAGTGAAAAAAATATATTCAATTTTTAATTTTAATAATAAATTTAATTATACTTTAAAAATAAATTATATGATAAAATATATTTATCAATAATACTGTATTATGATAATATTAAAACCTGTTTCTCCTCAAAATTATAAATTAAATTATTAGTTGATTAAATAATTAATTTAACATTATTTAAGTGAAATTACTTATCACCTCGTCTTATATAGAATAGTGTACCTGTTATTATTATAATTTCATCCAAAATTAGAGGATAAATGAATGGAACAACTTACATTTTATTTCAAAAATATGTATAATTTATTATTTTATTCTCTAAATTAAATTGATAAAAATGTTCTGTAGTTAAACATGTTTAGAGAATGGAACTGACCCGGTAAAAGGAAAAAAGATGGAATGGAAACAATTTCTTTTGTTGGAGAGTTTAAAAACCTGAGAAGGGAAAGGAGCAACAAGAGAATATTGCCATAAATATTTTGAGTCCTACTATACTATTATCATCGTTTATATTTTATTATATAATTAATTTTTAAATTATAATTAAATTAATTATTAAAATAAAAAAAATATTTGTATCAAAATAATTATAACTAATATTTAATTTTTAAATACCGTTAAAAATATTCTCCTCTCGTGCAGCTACAGTTGCATTTTGCAACCCAAAGAATATGATGTGCAACCCAACCTAGGGATTTGAATATAAATTTTTTTTTTATATTTTCTATATTATATCTATAAGTAACTGGTGATTCCATGCTCTAGTATCTTTTTCCAGAAGACACGATACCTAAGACCCAGAGCTTCTTTAAATGGTGACACTGTTTGGAATTCCCATGCCAGCTAGTCCACCTTCACTAGTAGCATAAAGTAAAGTGTATGGCATCTTAACTGGCCCAACTCGGATTTTCAGTTTCTCGTCATTGTTCATTCTCATGATTCTCTCTTCAATCTCTGCCAGTTTCTTCCCAAACTTCTCAAAGGCCTCCAATGGCTCCGTATCGCATGTCCAATTAGAAGTGTCCTTCTGTCCAAGGTAGACCTCGTCAGAAGAATGCCGAGACAGTATTTCTATAAGTGAAATGCCAAGAACAGTCTGAAACTGTGCTGTAATTGTTTTCAAGAAAGCCTTATCAGGATTTATTAGAAGCTCGTCATATTCTGGAGTTCCTTTTTCAGGCATGAATCGTCTGCTTATAGATGGGCGATTTGGGTGGTAGCCTCCATAAGGGTACTGTCCAAAGTTGATTGCAGCATGGAGAGCTGAAGCAATCCATATGATAATGGTGCAAGTTTCAATCAGCTCATCACAAGTTTGCATCGTAGGCCACCAAGACTCATCTTTCTTATCACCATGACCAACCTGTCTTAATTCCTTCCACCAAAATTGGAGTTCTGAGTCCTTCCTAACTGTGCCATCTGACTTGTAATAAAAGGAGCAATAGTCTTGATCCCATGTCTTGATAGCAAACCAAATCTCTAGTTCATCAACCGCGTAAGGATAATAATCCTCAATCAATAGTCGAAGGCCATGTGGAGAAGTTGGATCCTCAACTGCCATTCCTCTAAAAGAAGCAAATACATAGCAGTTTATTAACATCAAAAGTTCTCTTAGCTTATACTCTTATATGATATCATCCAAGTCAGTTTGGTTACATGTTTCCAAATTTGACAAGTTAACAAACTATGCTCCCTTGATCTCAACCATCTCTTCCGAAATAAAAAAAGAAAAAATTTATTGAACTAAAACCATAAATCTTTAACAATGGTCTTAAGCTTGTAAGGTTTACCTCTTAACAAGATCAGCAGGCAGTGCTTGATCAGGGAAAACCCAATTTTTATAAATCACAGATGGCCTCAAGAACACCACCTGCATTGATGAGGATCTGCCGCGCGAGTGCATTTATATTCATGGTGTCACGAAAGTGAGGATGCAATAATTTATGAATAGGATGAAGTACACTAACCTGCCTGTTTGTTTGTAGCTATAACAAATGGCTCAATCACTCTATGAGTATGCAACTTGTGACTCATGTAAGGATGTCATAAGTTAATTTCATAACTAGATAAACTAAGTTCAGGTATTTATGTTTCTTTGATAGAAGTTATACCAGTGACTAATAAGCTGATGATAGCCTGAATCATTTACCCCTACAGAAGCTTTAGCCAATTGCCAGATGGATTTTTCAACACCTTCTTCTGCAGGCGTGTAAACTTTACTAATGGCACCAAATTGATCTCCCCCAGCATGTGGCAAACTCAATTCAATGGCCAGTGGCTTTAAAGTCCCATTATCTTGCAAGAAAAGAACTGACCGGCTGGCATAGGTCTTTGTAGAAGTAGAATTTATCCTCCTCAAATATGGTATCAGTGCATCATGATGGTCTAATATGAATAACTTATTTTTTCTAATTGCCTATTCAACCAAATACATATTAATCACCTGATTCAGAACGTCAGAACAGATTAAAATAAATGGACTCTGACTACCAAGCTGTTGCAAAACTATTCACATAAAATTTTATTTTGAAACACATTATCTCAACCTTGAAACATTACCTCATCTACAGTGAGTCCATCCAGGTTAATCTCTATCTTTTCTTTGGCTATTGTACTGGTTTGATCGCCATAGACTTTAGGGTCCAGCATGCTTGCTGGTGGGAACTCCTGCCATTAATTTAGGATTCTTGTGAGAGGAAAAAACCAGACATCCCTTCATTAGGCTATTGAGCCTATCAAGTTTAGGAAAAGAAAAATCTAAATCCATAACAAAGATCCTATTTTCAGTTAAATCCAATCATTTACAATCAATTATTATCACTATAGGTTTACTTGGAGACATTGAATCATGACAGGGTTTACACGGGCTAGCATCTCTCTTGCAAATTCTTCATCAGTCCTCCATGCACACTTATCCTCTGCTCCAAATTAAAAGCACCACTATTATAATGGAATGATTTAGAAAATGCATGAGTGTCCTATGTTCTTGAATGCAAAATAACACATTAAGTTACCATGTCTGAGTAAGTTGTCTAAGGATAAAGAATGATACCTTTAATCCCTTGAGGCAAGGGAAATTTGAGGAATCGTTCGCCATCAGTTTGAAAATTTTCCTTGAGCATCTCTGCAGGGATGTTATCCCTAATATCCTTAAATATACCTTCAGGCACCTTGATCCCACCTTCATAGAGTTTAAGTACATCTTCAAAACTATCAAATTCATTGGGGGTGCTGTCAAATAGCTCAGGTCTGAGAACTTGAACTATGAATTTCAGTGCATAGGCAAGAAAGTCTGCCATTTTCAAGTGACCAAATCTTTCATCCCTCGGAACATAGATGTTTAAGCTCATGGCAAGATTCAACCTGCTCTCAGTATTGGGATCTGCTAAGATAACAACAACGAAAAAATTAACATCACTATACAGAAATTTGAAAAATTACAAGACGAGAACAGTTTAAACCTATTAGATGAGCGAACTATGATATTTGCTTAAGCTAAAAAAAAAAAAAAACAGTTTATATGAACTATCTTAATCTGAAGCAAACCTAAATGCACAGAATTATAATGAACATCTCATTTGTGAAATTTCACATTATCTTGATCTTGACTCTAGTAAGTTTTTGAAAGTCCAGAACACATCAACGTGACAGAGAAAAGACCTAAATATTTTCCAAAATAATTCAATAAAACAAACTTGAATGAATAGCAAAATATCGAATTTAAAAGCCTAACCTGACTCTGTGGGAAATCTACCAGTTCTTCCTCTACGAGGGTAGGGATATTTGCTAGACCCTCCAATAATTGTGGTATGCATAATCATAGACCCTGTCCCATTCTTGGAGCTCCCCTCTTCCATCTCCTCTTAAATTCTCTAGTTCTTGTTCTCTGTACTTAAGTAGTGGCTCTGGTGTTTCAGTTGGAAGGTATGTCTGCAATACAGTAGTAATTATGTAAGCGTGCAGTTCAAAAGCTCCTTCTATCAATTCTAGAATGAACTAACTTATTACGGATAAATACTCGGCGTAATTAAAAATTTGAAAAAATAAAAAAGAAAGTGTTGAGAATACTAAACATGAAACATCACTTTAAGGTGCACGCTGATCGCTAAAGAAAATGAATAAAACAAAAAGCACTAGGTTGATAAAGAGTTACAGACAAAAATAAATAAAGCTACAAAAAAATTTAAGAGGAGGGGTTTATGGTCTGTTATCTTTTTATTGTTTTAATGCAAAACAGAACTGTCCAGTGAATGGGAGCATAGATAGAGTTGCAGCTAGAGAATGGAGAAAGAACTGACCAGCGTCAACATTGACAGCACTTATCAACTGGAGAGAAACCCCTTTGCCCACAAACTCATGAAGACTATCCAGGAAGGAGGCACTGAAGTCGTTGAAGTCCAACACATTCTTCTTCATCAACACCACCGCCCCTCTAATGCGTTTGCGGTTGTTGTTGTCGCCGGTGAGGGCGTTGACAATGCTCTGAAACATCTCTTCCTTGTTCTATACACTTTTTTTGCCAAAGTAAAAATAAAGTAACACTGTCGAATGCCTGTGAAGAAGCCACCCAATATTCTGGGCGTATTTATAGAAGAAAAAGATACAACTGTGTGCTACAAACTATATCCTCCACGAATACGAAGCTTCCCTTGTTCATAATTCATAACCCAAAGCCAACGCGGATTCATTGCTTTTCTTTCCTTTTCTTTTTTCCTTCCCTCCGCCCTTTCTTCCAAATGAATTTCGTATGCAACGTGGAATCTGGTAAATAATTTATTAACTAGTCTTAACTCCCAAGTCCTAACCTTCTTTCTCTCCCATTGCCCAATATCTTATCCTTCTCAACTCCAAAGGCACGTGATATTTATGGAGTATTTGCCAATTTGCACTTTTTCAGTCGATAAATTTATTTTTTTAATTTCAACTGTAATAATGTTCCTTTTGAAATCAATATATGGAAAACAACTAAATGAGTAATTGTCAAATATTTTATAAAAAAAAAAATCACCTTATATATTTTTAATCAAATTAATACATACACACTACGAACCAATTTATTTTTTTTGGCGAATTTTTTTTTCGTTTGAGTTGTAATTACAATTTGCTCCGATTTGATTGAAATATTTGTTTATAATTTTTTATGGGATTGTATATTATTCAAACGAGTTAGGCTGAGTTAGGACTTAATGGCGACCTTGTTTTAAACGAGAAATAGCAAATTATTTACATCAACGTCCATGGCCAAATCTCGAGCAAACCATGGAAAAGAATGAACTATTTTTTCACAAAATAAGAACCAAGAAAAAGAGAAGCTTTTGGTGGCTTGGAGCATGTAGTAGGCTAGTAGCCTTGGAAATTAGCCTGAGCGTTTTTCAAAGATAATTTATTAGATGGCGCTGGCCTTGACCCACCAAAAAAAATTAACCTCAGCTTTTATTTTCTCAACACATATATGGTATTTATATATATGATACTTTTATTTTAATTGTAGTCTTCTTTTTCTGGTAAAATCAATGTTGGAACTAAATTCTCAATAACTCCTTTACTACTCCGAGAAAAGCTGAATCTTGGTAGTAATTAATGCGGTTGGGGCATTCAACCTAGTTTGAAACATTTTGGAAGTTGTAACATTTGGCATATATGTCTAATCCACAATCCGCATCAGTCACACATATAACTTCTTGAAAAATATAGAATACTGTTGCGAAAGGCAACTACTTGCATGATAATTTGGTTAGTAATTCCCAAAAAAGAAAACTAAAGATATACATACAGCAAATTTAGCGGGAGTCGAGTTTGAGTTTTACATGCATCAATTATTGTCTTAATTATTCATTAAACACTCCAAACGACGGCTGAACCTCAATTTAAATTCCCAGTACTAGGAAAGTCCTACTTGCCTCTCCCACAAGAGGTCCTCTTTAAATTGAGAAAGGGCAGCTCGAGGATCACCGTTTGAAATAGACCAGTAGTATTGAGCAGTTTCATCATCAACTCGCATGCTTCTCCTCAAGGAATCAATTACCCTTTTCTTGCCTTCGTCCAAGGATATCCTTTTTGATAAATAGCTACTCCTTCTGTCAGGTACATCCACTAGATATAACACTGCTACTTCTCTTTTTGCATAGACATCCAGCTCAATGTAGCATGTTCTGTTAATAAGAATATCAGGGTTGCTTATAGGGATTAATAACCTTTCCCTTGAGTATATGCCATGATCACTCATCATGTTGTTTAGACGTTTTATGTCCATAACCTGTCAAAACATGAAAATTGGCTCACAAGTCACAACCAAAAAAAGATACTTCAGTGCTGTTTATTTCAATTCTTTGCCATGCTGCTAACCAGGAAAGTACATACCTAGCAAGGAAAAGATAGTTCACAACACAACGGTAAGAAAAGATAATTTTGAAAATATACACACATGACTCAACCATAACTAGGACGGAAAAGACGGAAACCATTGGATGACTGCATTTTAGTATGATTTGACCCCAATTGTTCACTTTCCATTGGCTTTAACTTAACAATAACCTAACCTCTTCTCCTTCCTCTACCAAATCTGGATCACATATACATTCTCAAAGTGTCTCAGATGGAGACCCAAAAGAAAGCTAGCAGTCAAGTAATGTTCAATATTCCAACTTTAAACCGAATTTAAATGAACTGATCAACCCCATGGAGTGCTGATGTTTCACATAACTATCCATAGGTGTATTTCACTTTTCAAAACAGTGTATTTCTCCAGTTGTATTAATAGAGATGGAATATAAACTTCTCTCTCTAATAATTTGAGCGTAATTACAACCAGACTCGCAATCCAGACTCAGACATACCTGAACAGAGTATTTGACGGCAAGACTGGCAACGGAATCCCCACGCACAATCCGATGTGAGATCGCAAACTTTCCCAAACCGTTGTCTCTCCAAAAGCTTCCAGACAGCGGATTTCCAATCACATCCTTCAATTTCCAAGGGGCTGTGAAAGCCTTAATTACAACATCCCTTTCGGAGGCCACCGAGTTCCAGACACGGCAGACGCAACTCGCCCGGGAAAGATCCGAACTCGACAGTTTCACGAAGATAATTCGGAGGATGTCCCTGCACCCAAGCGCCGAGCAATGAGAATTCATCGGTGAAATTACAGTGGAAGAACTTAGAGAGGGGGACGAATGGCCTAGGGTTTCTTCGGAGGACGATGACGAGCACGATGATAAATGTGAATTCATCGTATGTTTGGCAACGTCATGGCAACAGCATCCCATTTGTGAGCGAGAGGGGTGGGTGAGGAAAGGGAAGAGATGAGCGACTCTCAGCTTTGGATCTATGGATAGACAAGAGCGACGTGGCCCTGGAATGGCGGTTTCGCGTCCTTCTCCTTGAAAACTATCATCACTGAGCGGAGAACATTTATAGTAGTATTATTATAAATTATAATGTTAAAAAACTACATATTAGTATTATAAATATTTTAATACATAATTTTTTTAATTTTAATAATTTAATTATTTTAATTTAAAAATAAAGTACATATAAAACATAAATAATAGTAATATAGTATTAAAAATGGGGGAGAGCACTACGGTACAGTCCCATTTTTGGGGCGGCACCGTACAGCTAAGGTAAGGAAATAGTATTTTTTTAATTTTTTAGCTTAATTTTTTTTATTTTTTAATATTAATTAATTTTTTTTATGTCATATAATTTTGAGAAATTTTTTAAAATTTTTTAGAATTTATTTTAAATTTTTTTACATTTTTTATACACTATTCATTTATAATTTTTTAACATTATTTATTCATAAACAAAAAATATTTTTAAAAAATATAAAAACGTTTTAAAAAATTTTTTAAAAAATATATGATGTAAATAATAATTTATTAATATTAAAAAGTAAAAAATAATTAAAAAAATAAAAAAAATTACTTGGGCTGTGCTACCGCCCCAAACTTGGGGCGGTAGCTTAGACGTTTCTAAAAATGAGTTTGTCTAAGCTACACTCCCACCTTATTTTTTTTTTTAATTTTTTTACTTTTTAAAAATAATTAAATATTGTTTATCTTATATATTTTTTTTAAAATTTTTTAAAATGTTTTTTATTTTTTTCTTAAATATTTTTTATATTTATTTTACTATTCATCCATAATTTTTTTTATTATTTATTTATAATTTAAAAAATTATGCAACAAAT